>APFE030679829.1:0-13474 GCA_000404065.3 Pinus taeda
TACATGGCTCTTATGAGTGGATGTGTTCTCACAAATCCATATTCCTTTGTGGAAGTAGTGTAGCAACCAGTTTGGGTTGATGCCATGGTGGAGAAGTATGACTCCATAGTTCATAACTTTGTTTGGGATGTGGTCCTGAGACCTGAGGACAAGTCAGTGGTGAGCTTTGGATGGATTTACAAGGTAAAAAAATCTAAAGATGGTAGTGTGGAGAAGCATAAGGATAGGTTTGTGGCCCGTGGATTTTCATAGGCAGAGGGGACTAACTACGATGAGACCTTTGCTTTTGTTGCAAGGTACTCATCGACCAGATCTATATTAGCACTATCAGTGCAGATGGGTTGGAAGATACATCAGATGTATGTAAAGACAACCTTCCTTAATGGCATGATTAAGAAAGAGGTGTACATAGAGCAACCTGAATGTTTTGAGACCTTTGACCGTGATTCGCATGTGTGATGAACACCAGTATTGCAACAAGGATGATGTACCTCCTGGGGCTACCGAATTTACTTCATTAACCCGGGTTCATACAAACTTGGAGGTGACAATCCTGTATACAAAAATAGATGTAATTTGCCTACTCTTGTCACTGCTTAGTTGGGGTGATAGACCACTAGGGTTTCTCAAACCAACCTTCTATTGACTAGAAGAAATCTGATTACCAACTGGAGAGGGGAAATTTACCTTAAATGAGAGAAAAGAATTGTTGCCTAATTGCAAGAATGAAAGACTGAAAAAATGCTTGCAAAGTAACATGAAATCCTCTATCTACTTGTTAACACACTTTGATTGAAAAAGAACCCTACTTAACACATGTGAGGTTTTAACTAATCTAAGCATGAAGTCTGATCTAGAGAGTACTAACTGTTCTATGCAAGAGTAAATATAAAATAACTCCTGTTTTAATCTTTTTTCTTTATAAATGTAAATGCTAATCTTTCCTTGTTCTTTGGTAGGGAATACAAGTTTGGAGGAATAGGGGCACAATGGTTTTGATGGAATGGAGGTTAAGTAGGGGCCTAATCCTGGCTTTAGTGATGATTTTTCTCAATTCGGGCTCAAAACAGGCTGCTACAGGATTTCCTACAAGATGTACTAGTTCTCCTACAAGATCCCATATTTTACTACAGGAACAGGCCAAAATCTTAGGAAGTGGTCTAGAAGGTGGAATGAAGCTCAGGAAAGGTAAATAAGGAGGGAATAATGCATGGAAGTGGCAGACACTACTCAAAACTCAAGCAAAGGCTTTAAGATGGTTGGATTTGCTCAATGGAAATGGAAATTTTTCCTTATAAAACAAGAATTCGAATTGGGACCTTAGTGATTTTTGGTAACATGGGTTGATATGGCTTGGATGAGGCTAATGAGATGAGGTCTCCCTACAATGTAGAAGCTCTTGCATCAACACACATCATTGTTTTCATTTATACATAAATTCATCTATGAACAAGAAGGGTTTATTCAATAGAAGAAAATAGAGTTGTTACCATTTATTTGCTAAGTTCATGAATGGAAGTGTTTGAAATCAATACAAAAGCACTGTGAAATCAGTACAAACCTAAGAGAACAGAAATTCCAATTGCAACTTATCCAACGAAACTAAAAGAAAATGACATAATTATCAAGAAACTCTAGATTATGCAGAAAAGCAAGAATTCTGTTTTTTGGGTTGTATGGTAATTGTTCCTCAAATCAAGATACCTGAAAGGGAGAAATGAGGTGGAAACCACTTGGTGGCAACCTTTCTAGAATATCTTCTTGTCACTACAATGCTACTGCTATAACTATTCAAAAATGGAAGCAAACTAATTAACCCTACCAATACTTGCAAATTAACAACACCAAAATCAGTTCAACTACTAACTATGAGTATTTCTAAACATACATCTACAAAAAGAGGGACATATGTTGCTAGGGTTTGGCCCTAACCCAAGAGCTTCAGCCCTCTTATTCAACTTAGTGTTGAATCAAGGGAATTCTTCTCAATTTCATTAAAATATTAAAAATACACAAGAATGCTCAGTTACAATGCTTCAACTCGAAAATGATGTTTAGCTATATTGAACAAAAATCTGAATCCTAATGAGGATCTAGGCCTCTTTATTTATACAATTGAAGTTACCAACAACTTTGTTAAATTTAGGGAGGCTTGGCTCCCATTCTCAAGATCAATTGGTCTTCAACTATCACTAGCTTGGCTGCTAATGATCCTCATGACCCAGCTGCTTGCGACTCCAAGATGATGAGATTTGATTGAGGAGTCTCCGAGTGAGTGAGGAGTTAAGGAGGGGGATCCTATCTCATAGAATCCATATTTCTTGTCTCATTCGAGTTCCTGCACTTTAATTAGCCAAAATGTGCTAAAAAACCTGCAATCAATGCACATTAGAACACTATACATGACATCTCATATTTACTCTTCTCATTAAGAAAAATATAATTAAAACATGTAAAGAATTATGAGAAAAGTCGATTTTAGTAAGATTGAGGTGCATTAAGGTCCATATAATTTAGCTGTTGATGAGCCTCATCATCACCCCCTACTGAAAATGTTTGAATTTTCTCATCCTCAGAGGAACTCAATCTATGTTCATGTCTTTCATTGCTTTGGTGGCCTCCCTGACATTCCAGGCTTCTGTTGTAGTTTCCTCCTCTTGTGGATAAAACCCTGTATTCTTCTCTATCTCCTCCCAATGATTTATTTCTTCTTCTTCCTTTATCCCCTCTAACATACCTAAAAGAAATGGTGGATTGAGTTTCAATCCATTCCAGTTGATTTTGAGTCTCCATAATGCTTGCTTATACATTGGGTTATTTCCAGTGCATCCCTCATTCTTTCGGGAGAATGATATTCTCCGATATTTAGGTTGTAGGGTAAGGTGTTCCATCTCCTTTGGCAGGCTTGTTGGCTCTCATCCCCTAGAAATCTGAGCATGTATTCAAAATGAGTGACTGCTTGTTCTTGTACAACAAGGTATCTTGGTGCAAGGTTGGGATCATTGGCAATGAGGTTGTGGGTGTTGATGACAACCATTGAGTTAGGCTATTCTACTCTGACGGAAAGGGGTTCTGCTTCTTCTCTTGCCACAACCCTTTTCATTTTGTAGCTTTGGCTTCCTCATGATTCATCCAAGATGCCAAGGCCATTAGTTGTAAGTCCCCTAATATTGGATTGGGGTCCCACACATTTAAATCTTCTAGAGCCAAATTGTGTAGGTAGAATTAAGATATATTTTGTCTATCCTCCAGGGTTTTTTGGTCACAAAGGCTAATGAACTACCTGTAGTCTTGGAAAGGCATAATTCCTCTTTTTTCTATGGTTTTATCTAAAACTGCAGCCATTTTTCTTTGAGGTATAAGGAATATGATTTTTTTGGCATCCCGCATTGAATTTTCCTCCATGGATAGACTTGCCATAGTTTCCAATTGGCCTTCCTTTTCCTGTAGCTTCTTTCTTATCCATGTGTTCTCAGCCTCTAATTGAGATTTCACCTTTTATTCTCTGTCTCTTATGCTACTTAATTCTCTAACCATTTCTTGCAACTTCTCTTCCATGTGGCCTACATCCTCCACCCCTTTTGGTTTAGCAATTTGCATGCACCGATGTGTCCTTGCTCTCTCCTTTTTAGGTTCAAAGGATAGAGGAATGGAAAATTTTTGTGGGAACACCCTACCCCCTTCAATGAATCTATAATAGGATCTAAGGTTTGGATGTGGGATAGGCTTCTTCATCTCTTGGGACTCTCCCTCTATTATTTCTTGAGTAATTTTTTCCTCTTTTCCTTCCCTTTTCCCTTGCAACCTTTCCTAATATTTTTTCTTTGTTTCCTACAATTTTGACAGGATTTCCTGTAGGACTATTTTTGCTTCCTGTAGTTCAGTATCCTATAGGAGACCTTTCCCTTTTTCTGAAGGGGTCAAAGGTTGTTTAACTTGTTTTGTTAAGGCTAACATAGTGACAGATCTCCGAACATAGGTGACTAGTGACCTAGGAGAAGATTGTTTTGATGTTTCTTCTTCTTCCTTCTTCTCTAGAGAGACTACTTCCTCTTGTTATTTTAATGAGTCCTCTATGATAATCAGAATCTTGGTAGGGATTTGTGGTCTCCCTTGTTTTATCTAGGTGCTCTTCCTTGTTCTGAAGTAATGGGGAGTTTTCCTTTGTCTCTTTCCCTTTGATTTGATAGGTGTACTTAGGGCAGTTAAAGCAACTGGTGCCTCCTTCTCTGTAGGCTCTGAGGACACCCTTGGTGATTCCTCTTCTTCCCTATACCATTTTTCAGAATTTTGTTCATCCTTTTCTACTTCATCCTTTGTCTCATCTATTTCTAACTCCTCTTCTTCATGCTCTTTTTCTTCTTCTCCCTCACTAGAAGTAAGGCTTTTGTCATACTCAATGGCTTGAATTTCATCTTCTTCCTTCATGTATGAAAATGTTGACCATGCAATAGGGATTCTCAAATTTTTTAGAGCAACTTCCACGATGAGTTTGATCAACCCATGATGTGCTAGCTGTTGATGTTTCCCTTCTTGTACTTGATGCTCATTTCTATTATTGTTTGTAACAAAAAGTAAGGCACACTAATTCTGTTATGAGGAGGTGTCTCCCCTCAAAATCTTAGCTCATGGAGGAGTCTAAAGTAGTACCCATACGCTACTATATCTACCTTCACAAGAAATATACTTGATGATGTGATAACTTACTTTATTCTAAGGATATGGAATTCTTTCCTTTCTAACCCCATTTTTATCTTCAATTGGTTCTTCTCCTTCCAAGATAAATCCATTCTTGGCAAGATTGTTGTTAGTTTTTTCCTCTTTTCTCCATTGCAATCCTACAGGGTGTGTAGTTATCCTACAAATACTCTCAGGGGTAATTGTTACTGACAAACCCATCACTACAACAGTGGCACTGGCTCTAGATAGAGGTATGAGTGACATTGCAAATTCCCTATCCACATCATCATCATATCCCCTCATTAGCTCAAATAACCCCATCCATTGATGCCTTGTAAAGATTTCTATGACAAGAGGATGCTGGTATATTTTGGTTGTAGTTGTGGGATCTCTTTTGTTGAAACACCCTATCATATTTTCTTGGCAATTTTTTTTTCTGAATGAGGTGTGGGTGGCTATAGTTTAAGAACTTTTGTAGGTGATGAGGGTTTAGAGTTTACCCTTCATTAACTTTCACATAAATCTATCTATCTCTATGCGTATTGCAAATACTTAAAAGAAATGAGGATTCTGTCATTTTTTTTCTCCTACAAATGAAAAAAATAGAAGGTATGGCACCTACCTTCCTTTGCTATGCTTTGGTAATGATAATTATTGAATTGATGGCTCTTGATGTCCACCTACAACACTGTGTGATAATTCTCCCTGTATCCTATAGCTTTCCTGTAGTTTCTTGTAGGTTCTCTTGTTCCTATAGGTGCTGACTCTTTTCCTATAGGTGCTCACTGCAAGAAAGCTGACAGTAACTTTTTCCTTTGATGACTCAGAGAGGTTACATCCACCTTCATATTTTTGAAATAACCAATAGTTTGCATGGGAGTTAGTGAGTATTTCTATTTGTGGATGATTTCGTTTAGTGATGTGCTATTTGGACAAGTATGAATACCAATTTTTGGACCCTTCATCCCACCACAAGTTCATCATACCACCTTTCCTCGTAGTAATATCCCAGTTCTATTCATCGTAACTTAACCACTTTTTCGATTCATTCCTTTGTTTTTTGATGTGACCTTGCCACATGTGCAATTGACTAAACCTTTACTTTTCGTTATCAGACTAAGGGTGTCCAAGTTAACTAGTCACCTTCTCTTATAAAATCAACTTCATACATATTCCTACAGTTTAATTATATTCGTACCAATGAGGGAGTATTGGTAAGATGACATACCTGTTGGTCCTTTGCCTTGCTGATGCATGTTGGAGAGTGGTGTCAATTTGTTGTTCAACTGCTTTTTTCTTCTTTTGCGGATGGTTTGTTTCTTTTATGATGTACAGGTATTGGATTTTGTTGTTGTTGAGCTCTGGAGGAGCTTCCTTATTCTTGTAGTCATTCTGTTGAAAGTGGGTTGGTGTTGATGTGGTCTTTTTTGTAGAATAGGCTATTATAGGATTTCCTAGCGGATGTCTAATAACAACATTTTTCTTGAATTTATACATCTTTTCTCTGCTCCGAAGTTGAATGGGTATTGGAATGAGTGGAAGGTGTGGTTATGGAGTGGTAGGTGAGGTAGGTTGTTGTTGGCATGCCCCTTTTCTATGTTCTTTTCTCTTTTTTGCTTTTTCATATTTTCAAACTTGATTTTTTTTTTATGGACACATGGGTGACATGGTCATGAAGGGTGTTGGCTGAGGTGTGGTGAAGTCAATGAATTTTTTCATATTCCAAAATAGGCCTGTGTCATAATTTATCCATTGGAATGCCCTTGTTGTACTTTTTGAAGACCTCCTGTAATATCTACAAGAAACTCCTATAGTAATTACAGGAAATCATATAGAAAACACAAAATTTCTTGGAATTGGAATCTTGAATTGAGTATGGATGGAAGAAAATGGGGATTATGGAGGACATGAAATGGATGAAGGAAAACATAGTGTGTTGTAGGGCTTGTTTCCCTCTATATCTTGTTCTCATCATCCTCTTGAATACTTGCAAAAACAAAATTGTTATGAGTGGCACGTGTGAGGTCCTTGCCATTATTTTTGTATGTTTTTTTCTTTATTCTCTTTTCATTTTTTTTTAAAGACAACTATGCTTCCTCGAAGGAGGTTTTAATCCTTGTTGCCTACCCTCTATCCCTCAAAAGAGGTTTTCACCTAGAGATTTTTTTTTTTTTGTGTTTCTTAATATTGTTGGGCTACGTTCAAGAGGTGTTCAACCCAAAAGTTGGACTCAGGTCCCTCATGGAGGTTTTCACCTAGGTATCTTTATTTTTATTTTTATTTTTTTAAGAACCTCATGAGGTGGAAGTCGAGACTCCTTCAATCACCATCACTGCCTTGCTGATGGTAGTGATGAATTCCTGCTTTGGTAAGGGATTTTTGTAGACTTTTAACATATAGCCATTGACAAGAAAATGGATACCTTCTACATCAATGGCTCTTATTTGAACAATGCCATTATCATGGCACTTTTCTATCACATATGGTCCCACACATATGGTCATTAACTTTCCTTTGAAATCTTTCTACCGGGAGTCATACAATAAGGCCCAATCGCTTTCTTGAGTGATGAGAACTAGTATAGCAGCAAGGATGCTACAACTCATGGGGCTATTGACTTTACTTCATCAACACGAGGTTCTTACAAACTTGGAGGTGATAGTTTTTTATACAAAAACGAGATGTAATTGGTTTACTCTTGTCACTGCTTAGTTGGGGCATTAGACCACTAGGGTTTTTCAAACTAACCTTCTATTGACTAGAAGAATTTTGATTATCAACTGGAGAGGGGAAATTTACCGTAAATGAGAGAAAAGAAATGCTACCTCATTGCAAGAATGAAAGATTGAAAAAATTCTTGTAAAGTAACATGAAATCTTCTATCTACCTATTAACACATTTTGCTTTCAAAAGAACCCTACTCTAACCCTACTTGTCACATTTGAGGTTTTAACTTATCTAAGCATGAAATCTAATCTAGAGAGTACTAACTACTCTGTGCATGAGTAAATATAAAATAAATCCTTTTTTTAATATTTTTTCTTTATAAATGTAAATGTTGATCTTTCCTTGTTCTTTGGTAGGGAAGACAGGTGTGGAGGAAGAGGGGTACAATGGTTTTGGTGGCTTGAAAATCAAGTAGGGGCCTAATCCTAGCTTCAATGATGATTTTTCTCAATTCAAGCTGAAAACATGCTTCTATAGGGTTTCCTACAAGATGTCTACAAGATGTACTAGTTCTCCTATGGGATCCCCTGTCTTACTACACGAACAAGCCAAAAGCTTAAGAAGTGGTGTAGAAGGTGGAATGGAGCTTGGGAAAGGTGAATAAGGAGGTAATAAGGCATGGAAGGTGGCAAAGCATGTATTGATATGCCTTAGAGGCATTACTCAATATGGATTGAGTTATAGACGGTTAGAGGGAGTGAAGCTTCAAGGCTTCACCGATGTGGATCAAGGAGGGAGTCCATTCAAAAGGGAGGGATCTTCAGTATTGGGTCAGTGATAGTTTCTCGGTAAAACACGAAACAAAGATTGGTTGCACTCAATTCGATAGAGGCAGAGTACATGGCTGCAAGTCAGGAAACATGTGAGGCCATATGGATGAGGATGATCCTAGTTGGTTTATTTGATCAACATATGGATCCAACTTTGATTTACTGTGATAATCAGAGTTGTATCAAACTCTCTGAAAATCTAGTTTTTCATGATCAGCCCAAGCTTATTGATATATGATATCATCATCTCTAAGATTGTGTATTGAGGTGGATTATGTTGTTAGAGTACATTCCCACGGAGGAACAAGATGTTTACATTTTGACAAGGCATTGTGAAGATGTAAATTCAATTTTCACATAGATAGGATCGAGGTAGCTAATAATCCCTTTCCTGTTGAGAGGGGGTGTTGAGAAATGACAACAAGAAATTCTAGTTTAATTTTTCCTTGAAATAACTGGGAATTAAAATAAAATTCTATTTTCATAGAAACTTTTAAATAGTTAATTAAGTTTAATTAACTTAATTAGCTTAGGAATTTCATGTTGGAAGTCTTTCTGTAGTCATGTATATGTTCTCCCTAAATTTTAGGGGTCCATAATGAGTTTATTAGAGATGTAGTTGGATAACTCAGTTTGACTAAGTTATAGAAAGTTAAACTAGTTCTAACTATTTTTGGAACTACTAGAGGATTAGTAGTGAGTTGGTGCACTAGTGCATCCTCAGGTGCTACTCCAACTAAATGAAGATTCCTTCATCAGAAACTCATGCATGTCAATTCTAATAAAGATCTAGTTGAGACTAGAGTGCAGGGACAGTGTAATATCAATTGTAGAATGATCTGAGTTGTACAAATGATGCATGTAATCAGAAGAGGACCTAGATTTGGATTGCCTAGTTGTGGAGGAAGGATTTCCTAATTAAATATGGGTTGATCATCATAGGAAATGAGCAAGGAAATAGGAGCTTGGGAGGCAACAAAATTGGCTAAGTGTTGGCTAGAGCAGGCTTGTGAGGTAGAGAGTTGATCATACTTGTGCAAGAATTGTTCTTGTGAGAACAACCTTTGTATTATAGTCGGCATTTTGAGGAGTGGCTTTCCCAAGAGAAATTATTGTGTTATGTGACATTGATTATCTTACTCTTGTTGATTATTATTTTCATCGATCTATTGGGTTCCATTGTTTAAAGAGTAGAGCAGATTCTTGTCTTGTGTTTTAGTACATTACATGAGCTATGAATCTACAGGAAAATCTACACATTGATCTAAGATAAGAATGGTTCAGAGGACTGACATTTCCTTGCATCAAGTGTTGTGAAAATAGATTACGAAATAAACCTCTGAGGACATACCTTGGTGAACACTTGGGTGGGGTATATGCCTTGTAGAGGTAGTGTGGTGTCTTATCGAATTCTTCCCAACATTTTGCTCTGATTGTAGAGAGATAGAGAAGACTAGTCAAGGCCTTAGTTGTTTGACCATGTTGGTTGTGAAGATGCTATCACCATTAATGCTTATCAAACCATATCCTTTTTTATATGAATATTTGAACTTGAGAATATCTTGTTGTTCCATTAGGAATACCTCCTTAGTTAAGAGGGAGCGTTGAAATTGTAACTAGTGTCAGTCTTCACAATGTAATTTAATTATATCATTGATGTATTTATCATATTCATTATTATTATTATTTTATTTTTGGTCAAAGCATGTTCTTAGTGATTGAATAGTAAAAAATAATCAAAATAATTTATTATGAGTTAACATAAATTGTATTTGAGTCATGTCCCAGTTAGACATTTGAAAGAAAGGAAATTTAATTTTTATTTTTGAGTCAATAAGTCAACACAAAGGCCAAGTCGGCCCTCCTTGGATAAGTTAGCCTATGTGGCACGTATTATGCCATCCTAGACAACTATATATAATATTCTATTTGACCTCTTGGAGAACCATTCATTCATCGCATCATCTATCTATTTCTACGCCTAAATAAGAACAAAGTGAGCCGAAGTCAAAGGAAACAGAAGGAAGTAAAAGGAGAGAGAAATGAAAAAGTTTCTACCCTATTTCTGTCACACGTGTGAGATTTCTAAGGAAAATATGAATTTATTACAAGGTTCAAGTTTGACATCTACTGCACAGTAAAAATTTCTATGTTTTGACCAAATTTCATAAAGGTTTACCAACATTTGCTTTTGTTGAATTTCACTTGTTGGAGGAAGGATGACTTGGAATATTTGTGGTATTTTGGTCATGGCCTTGGTATTGGATATCTCTCATTTTGATAAAATTCTATAAGAGAAGGATCATTGGGTGTCCCCCTTGTGGTGTTTTTCCTCGGCTTGGAGCCTAATTTTTAGTGTCTCTTGTTTCTTGTGATTTTTATGTGTTGTACATTTTTATAATTACTTAATGAAGAAGATATAATAAGTAATAAGAAGGAAACAAAATTTGACAAGTAATTATCAAGAAGAGGAATCAAGCATCAATATGTATTACACTTGATTTCTCAATAGTTGATACAACAAGATGTAATGATAGATTATGACACTTAAGAGTGCATTCTTTCTGGTGAAGAAATTAGCTAATTATTCTAAGAAAATGCATATTGGTGTTCAATATCACTTTGTGAGATATATGATTGAAGACAAGAATGTGTTGTTGGTAGAGGTGAACACTTTGAACAATGTTTCAGATTCATTAACAAAATTTGTCAGGAGTGAGAAATTATCTTGTTGTGGAGAAACAATAGGCATTACTGCCCTAGATTATTGATCATGCACTTTTCTGGCCACTTGTATGAAAATAAAACAACAAGTCAGACAATGTTGGGTGTTTGTTATATTAATTACATGACTAGGCCCATGCATTATACATTGTGTTGGGTACAATAGAGGTCACATGGGTTGTGGTAGATCCTCCTACGTAGAGGTCTAGAGGTAGATCCCTTGAAAAAAGAGTGGGAGCCTTTTTGCATCTATTTTTGATGGATTTTTGCACATAAATTTTTATTTTAGAATTTTTGTGGTGCATGGTGATTTAGCCCATGGTTTTCTAATTTTGGTTAAGGAACTATGGTTGTATTATAATCCAAGGTCAATGGATAGGGAGGTTATGGATTTCATGGGATATACATGGTGTATGTAACATTATAAAGATATAATATACGAAAAAATCTTCTTTAGTTTCCCGGTTTTGTTTTCTGGGGAAAAATATCTATGCTAACGTGTGTGTTCCATTGCTTCTTTTCTATTGTTTACTAAGAATATATTTGTAGTAATTGATTTTACAATGATAAAGCCATCATAGTTGAGTTGCGATGGCCAATAGTTTTTCTTTATTAGGTGAACATTATGACGTTATTCGAGTATGTTTTCTTGGTCAATTTAATCAACCTAGCAAATTTACCCTCTCCAATAGAATATGTCAAGTTATACAAATGATTGTCATAGGGAATTTACTACATTGTTCATTATTAGATGTTTTTCATATAAATTTCAAATCCTATTGTAGTTGAATTGTTGAATTTCTTGTTTCTTGGCTCTATTAGGGTTTTAGTTGTCGAGCAATGTGCTCTCATCCTCATAATGTTTCAATTGTTTTCTTTTTTGGTAGATTGATAAAATTTGGTAGATTTAGTGGTCTATAAATATTGTTTTTTCTCTTCATAGTATTTTTTCAATCACTCGAGAAAAATAAAAAAAGTTATTTGGTCATATGCCACTCCTATATTTGTTTACTTTTCAGGGTGAGGTGTGTTAAATTTGCATCTATAGTATTGTTGCATCCATGTACTATAAAATTAATTATAGGAAATAATATTGGTTTGTGCAAGCAATGTGAGGTGCCATCGACTATGTGTTGGTTGACTAGTTCTTCTTGTTGGTCGGTCAAGTTGGGATGTGGGCGCTGGACAATTGTGTCAACTTAGTTAAGTTATTCATCTCAATCAACGTTTTTTATCTTTCTGAGTCTCTTGAATCAACCAATTTCTTTGTTCTATTTTTTTGGGTATGTTTATGTTCTTTGCACAACTATCCCCACACAATGTATATTATGTTGAGTGCAATGGGGGGTCACAGTGTAGGAAGAGACGAGCCCCTAAAAAATCATGGTGGTTTTTTGTGTCTATTTTTGGCACACTATTTTTGTTTTTAATGGAATTGTTGTTAGGTCCCTATAATACTAGTGTAGCCCCCTTAGTGTTATTATTAGTGTAGCCTCTTATTGATATTGTTATGCCCATGTATCCCCCATATTGTTATTGTTGTGCCATTACATTATTATTGTTATGTAGTTTGTAATTATATTATGATCCCTTAGACTCCTACATATACCAAGGGGGTCTTATCATTTGTATCATCCAAGAACTGTTCATTTACGTGATGTAAAGGTGGTTTACCCCTTGGAGAGGATATTTCTCAAGTCGTTTATCTATTTTTTCTTCTATTTTTTGAGTTGGTTGCATAACATTTGGTACTAGAGCTTTGGATTCTAGGGTTTTGTTGCTTCAAACAGGCCATCTTAGAATTTTCACTATAACCTTTTTTATACGAAGTTTCAGAAGATGAAATTTCGAGCATGAGAAGACAAAATCTTGATGAAATTTTTACATAAATTTCAAATCTTGGTTCACTATATTTTATGAGATATGGTCCAAATAAGTTAGGGTTTCTCCATTCTCAAGAATTCAGTATCAAACAAGAGAACTAGGAAAAAACATCATAAATTTGTCTTCAACCATAAGATTTGGATTTCGTAAAAAGTGACTAAAATTGCACAATTAACAATTTCAGGGTTGAAGGTTTAAACAGTGACATGTGGCATCACATACAAGTTTTATCTATTGGAATAGTCCATAATCTGGTCATCGTGGGAGATTTGGTAAACTTCATATTAAAGAATCCATTGATGAGCCCCATTATTGCAATAAGAATATTGCAACTCTTGAGACCATCAACTTAAATTATCAACTCGGGGTTCGTACAAACTTAAGATGGGTCAACACTATATGTGTAGCAAACACCTTCCTCTTCCTGGTCCAACTCCCTTTGATGCATGTGAAAGAAGGAAATGAAACAACCTCCCATGAAAAAATATCTAGGTAAGACACCAATCCTAAGTTGCTTAAGGTAAACAACAATAAGAAAATCTATTCTACATGGAAAGTAAATGGCAGGAAGGAAACCTATTCTATTTACAAAAATGTAAAGCATAATGATAACTAAGCAAATATACTATATCTTGCTACAAAAGAAATGACATTTAAAGGAGATATACTCTATTTTGATGGAAAGGAAA
>APFE030679843.1:0-10315 GCA_000404065.3 Pinus taeda
TTATAACTTACACTAGTCAATACTAGTCAATACTGAACTATTAGGAGTCATCTATTGCAAGAATCTTGACTTGGCAAAGACTAATAACACTATTATTAAAATAATAAAAAGATAATGGAAAAATTATAGACTAAAATTTCTGGAATACATGAGACAAAATTAAATCTCATTTTTATATGCCATATATTAAAAGTAAGCCTTGCTAACTTGAATAGTGCTCGACAACAGTGATTAATACACTTTGGGATCTCCATCACAAATTATACGATGAGGTTGGCCATGGCAATTATACACATTCTTTAATAGTGAATCAGCAACTCGCAAAAGTGGTCAACATTGAAAATTACTATACTATTAAGAAAACTGCTCATGGGCTACAATGACGATGAACCCAGACACCGTACTAAGTAGACAGAATAAGTAAACAAATTTGTTGTTGGTATTAAATATTGATACTAATTAGAATGTAACAAGGAATGTTGTTGCCTAAATAGAAAATGTTTGTAAACCATTTTTTCTTGTTGGTAGTAAATATTGAATGACTATAGGAATGTGGTTGCCTATATAGAATGACTATGACTGCAAAATAAATGTGTTTAAAGTATGAACGATTACACAGGGTGGAAATGTTTTAAATGTTATGATATCTAAGTTTAAACCATGCCCAAAGTTCAATGGAAAGCAATGGTTTCCACCTAGGAAAAGGGAGGTTAAAGAGAGTAATGAAATTGCAAAAGGTTCAGAAATTCACAAACCCTTTGAATATTATAGACTGGACTGTTTATTAAAGAATCCAATGGAAGATTTAGCAGAAATGTAAGGAAGAGATAAAACTGTATAAAAGTGAGATTTGAACTCAATGATCACACATACAAACCAATAACAGATATGCATAATAAAAAGTAAACCTCTCTTAATCTACCTATTCACAAATACTTCAACAATAACATTGTTTCATTCTCCATTGATGGACAATTTTACCCTAAACTTACAATTTTAATCTTAGAATGTGTTTTTTCAAGAAACCCTAAAGGTGATTGAAACTATTCAACTCACATTCAGTTATGCGACCAGCGTAGCTGTCTCAGATCAGAAATTTTGTCTAGGCCTATTAGAGTTATCTCCTTCATAAAAGAAGTCTTCTCTGTCTCTTCTTGGCCCAACTGCTGGAAAAGCACCAAAATCGCATCTTCCATGCTGCCGTTTGCTGTGTTTTGCACCTCCAGCTATTGCTTTTGCGCCTCCAGCTATATGACCCTTCACAACTCTTAGGCGTTGTGCACATACAATATGAGCTGCAGGACACTGAATTGATCTTGGCGTAAAGTCACACTCTCATTGGCCACTCAAACCTAACACGGTGGGAATCGGCCAATGGGCCTTTTTTAGTGCGTAAGAACAACCCCACTCAGTTTTAAAACTTAGGTAGATTCAGTAATAATAGCCACCAGCGAGTTTGTGATATATTGCTAGCCAAACTAAATGGTCGAAACATTCTTGGAGAGTTTCGACCATTACATTCTTCCCCACTCCTCCCATCCCAACAACGGCAACTAATCTTAACCCAAGCCGTATTGCAATATCCATGCAAATGCAGAAATAACAGCAATGTCATCTTCCATGCCCACAATCTGAGATTTTTCAACCAAACAGAGCTCTGCAACTAATCTGCAATATCCATGCAAATGCAGAAATAACAGCAATGTCATCTTCCATGCCCACAATCTGAGATTTTTCAACCAAACAGAGCTCTGATTATGCAGTTTTCTAGGACCATATTTGACCCTCGCCTACATCTTGATTTGGTATTTTCCCCTTTGATATGCCAATCCGCGTGACAAAAGCTTCAGCCAAGTTTCGTCGCCTCTGTTTTGCTCCTCCTGCTCGTTTTCTCGATTGTTTCCGCGGAACGGCAACGAATAACTTCACTTTTTTCTTTGCCAGGAATGTCTGTACGTTTCCATCAGAAGCGTTATAGGGCCCCTCCCTTAAAAAAAAAAATATCTGTACGTTTTTCTTCGCAGGAATATCTTTATATGTGCGCGTTTGAACGGAATGAAGCTCACTGGCGTGGCGTGGGAGGAGAATAGAATTTTATTGACTTATTTTGGTCGCAGAAGGAATTGTTCAGAAAATTATAGAAATTTTGGTTATATTCAGAGAAAATCCAATAAAGATTTTTGTAAATCTAAGTTATAGTATTGAATCCATTTCTATTATCAAAAACAGGATTCAAACACGGTTTCTACAAGATTTTTAAAATCATTTTACTCAAATTCCGACCACTTTTGACCAAGCAATTCTTCGAACTCTATAAAAGGCTCCCTTATTTTGAGGTGTGATTTTGGTAAAAACAGTTGAAATCCTGACACTGTAATCGCTTTTAAAATTATGATTTAAATATTTTAATCTGCTCCAAATTAGCTTAAATTCTTGGGATTGTGATTCAAATAAATCGAATAGCATAGATTTATTTTAATGGGAAAGGGATAAAATATTTTGATGCTTAGTTTTTATTTTTATTTTTATTTATACTGTGAAAGCAATTCAAAAAAATTTGATTTATTTGAAATAAGATGGATATATTCTAGTTTTTCTTTTATCAATTCTATATGGATATGTTCTGGTCTTTAATATCACATCATGGAAGGAATTAAGCATTTTCTTTATTTTAAAGAACTAATTCACTAATAAAGTGTTGAGATAAGAGATTGTAATAAGTAAAGCTAAAGCTATATATGTATACTATGTTAAAGGTATAAAGAATTTTAAGTATCTTTTATAATGAATTATAATATTAAGTGACAAAATAATTTGCCAATAATCAATAATAAGTTGAAGTGATTCAACAAAGCAGTTTTTATAATAAATAAATAATTTTATTTAATTTAAAAAAAAATACACAAGTAGAATAAATTATATATATTTTATTTATCAAAATATATTTAATAGACCAAAGTTAAAGAAATATTTCCATTTATTAATTAAGAGTTAAGATAAAATAATATAGATTATATAGGTAATAATAAAATAATTAATACATATATTTCTGAACAAAAGAGAAAGGATAAATTGGTCATTATTGTTTTTAAGAGTGAAGTGTAATTTTCAAAAATGTAAATTTGTATTGGAAACTTTCAAAGTAAAATGGATGGATTCCAAATGTGTAGCCTACGCTACTCACTTTGCATTAGTAAGCACGTGTTGTAAGATTCTTCATTCCTATGAAAAATGGGTTCTCGCTTGTGTTGTTCTCTTGTTTGGGTAAACGGGTATACGACATTTCACTTTTTCTTTTTTGGGGTAAGGGCTCATACAAGACATTTCAAGCCTCTAATGTAAGAGACAGCCCATTCCTGAAGGCATATCGTCTATAATAACTTAATAATAATTAGATTACCCACCAAGTTGGGGAAAGGGAGTTGGAAGGGATTGGGTGGATATAGAGGCAAAGATAGCTAGGGGAGAGATGTCTAATGTTGTGCAAGGACCAATGATTGTTATAGTAGTGGTCCCACCAAGCCACCAGAAATTGAGAGATGTGCGACCAATATTTAAACAAAATCAAATAACATTAAGTGCAAATATCTTTTAATTTATGTCCAAAATTTCCCAAAACATTGACTGGTAGTACAAATCATATTGACCCAACTAGAAAACACGTAAAATCATAAATCCTTCCAAAATGGTCTGTTCAAGAAATACAAAGTAGTAGTCACTTCAACCCCCACTTATCAAAACTGAAGCTATGTATCCCAAATGCATATCCATACCTGCACATAATAAAAGTGAATGTATGTCAACCATAATTGTTGTGTTATTCAACATTTAAACCCACTGTGTTCAATAAATGACACCCAACCTATTCTATTTCCCATTAAAACAGATCAAAACACATGAATCAATAAAAAACAAATTCTCAGCCATTGCATCACATCCAAATCAATCCAGGTCACACATTCAAAATGAAGTCATTGCAATCCATGTCTCTCCTTGCCACCAATTAAATTCAAGCTCAAAAAACTATAAAAGAAGTTCAACCATTGCTGAAGTTTCATGTTTAGCATTCAAATTGTTCACCAACCAAGGAGACAAACCATCACAAAACATTTGACATTATATTCAGGTTAGTTATTTCAATTACAACACAGTTTTCTTACAGTTTTATTTTCATTTCTCACAGTTTTTATTTCAGTTTTCTTATGACACAACAGATTGGAAAATATGACACAACCATAATGCAGAGTATTAGCTAGTATGGCTAGCTACAGAGGAAAAAGAACAGAACTCATTTATAATTGAACATCAATCCTTTTCTACAGCACAAATTCCAAGCGGGAAGGACTTCATCTAAATTTCTACACATTCATCCCAAAGCCAAAACAATGTCATCAAAGTTTGTTCCTCAATCAAAATTAATTGGAAAATGAGGATGTTATCCACAATAAGAACAACTAGATGACCTTCACATCGCAGATCCAATGAAGATTGGCTTTGTTTGACTCACAAACCATTTTGGCCAACAATTTGTTGCAGACCTCACATTCCTTTAATGAATGTTATCCCATGGTTAGACAAAGGGCATTGGCTAATCTCTCTTTCTCTCTCTATAGTTTTCCACTTACCTAGGCCCTGCCCTGTCCATGGAACCGTGTTAATTTTATTTCTGATCTATTGATATTTAGTGGTTGTTTAGGGATTAAACACTTAACTGAGCCTATAATATATCTATCAAATTGAATCCTAAATTGAATACAAAATATATTCATGCAAGATAAACTTTAATCGAATTCAAAATATATTCATTCCAAATAAACTTTAAATTGAACAAACAACTACATATTCTAATTCTCAAACCAAGGGCGTTCATTTCTTCTTTTATTGAAAATAAATATTTCATTAAACTTTTTTCTTAAGAAAAAATAAGTCACAAAACTTGTGGAGACCAAACTTCCACATGTCATAATTTTCAAGGAGAAAATATGTGTCATGGAATCCAAAAATCAACATGTGATAGACAATCCCATATACCAAATCAATTACATATGTTCAAAAAAGCGAAAAATAGCAAACTAGAGCAATATTGCCATAGCAACAAGGGGCATCAAAAGGATGTGATATAGAAGATGAAACAATAAATCATGATCCATTGTTATGGCAAGCGAACCTCGCCAACCTCTCTGATATGGTCAACTGGCTATCAATGACAAACTTGAAATGACAAAAATATGAGTGACAAACTTGGAATGACAAAAATAGACATAAAAACTCCTTTATGCTTCCCTTTCTTCCAGCACTCCTTTATACTTAGTATTCAAATGTTCAAGATACTTCATTTGTCTTTCAAATTAGCTTAAACCCACATTATCCTTCGCTTCATCAACTGTCACATCTTCAAATGGAAATAATGTAAAATAAGTTTGTCATTGTGATGCTTTTCAAAAACATCAGCAAGCAAATTAACACCAAAATATTAAACTGGCCATTATGCCTTTTTTTCCAACCCATTGATGAGAGATCAAGTCTAATGGGAGTGAAATTTTTTGGCAAAATTTCCTTACTAATTCTTTTTGGCTACTATCTATTCATAGTGCAATTTATAACTAGGTCCAAGAACACAACTAGGGCTACCCTCAGCAGCCAAACGACTTGCAAAATTACCATGTCTTCCCAATCCAAAGCTAGGATGTTTGTGAGTGTCTCCAACTTTGTCAGACTTTAAATGAAGACTTTACAACTTTCAAGATTTAAGGATTAAATTTAATTTAAACAACAACAAGACAATGTACTTTATAAATAGGTCCAAGAACACACCTAAGGCTACCCTCAATAGCTAAACAACTTGCAAAAATATATTTTTTCCCAATCCAAACCTAGGATGTCTGGGAGTGTCTCCAACCTTGCCAGACTTTAAATGGAGACGTAACGCTTTTCAAGATTTAAGGATTTGATTTAATTCAAACAATAGTAAGGCAATGCAATTTATAACTAGGGCCAAGAACACAGCTAAGTCCACTCTCAATAGTCAAACAACTTGCACTTTATAGCTAGGTCCAAGAACACAACTGAGGCTACCCTCAACAACCAAACAACGTGCAAAATTACCATGACTTCCCCATCCAAATTGGGTATGTCTGTGAGTGTCTCCAACCTTGTCATACCTTAAATGGAGACTTTAAATTTTTTAAGATTTAAGGTTAATTCAAACAATAGTAAGAAGGTGCACTTTATAACTATGTCTAAGAACACAACTAAGGCTACCCTCAACAACCAAACAACCTGCACTTTATAACTAGTTCTAAGAACACAACTAAGGCTACCCTTAGCAGCCAAACAACCTGCACTTTATAAATAGGTCCAAGAACACAGCTAAGGCTACCCTCAGCAACCAAACAACTTGCAAAATTACCATGTCTTCCCAATCCAAACATGGTATGTCTATGAATGTATCCAACCTTGTCAGACTTTAAATGGAGACTTTAAATTTTTCAAGATATACGGATTTAATTTAATTCAAACAACAATAAGGCAGTGCACTTTATAATTAGGTCCAAGAACATAGCTAAGGATACCCTCAACAGTCAAACAACTTGCACTTTATAACTAGGTCCAAGAACACAGCTAAGGCTACCCTCAACAACCAAAAAACTTGAAAAATTACCATGTCTTCCCAATCCAAACCTGGTATGTCTATGAGTGTCTCCAACCTTGTCAAACTTTAAATGGAGACTTTACAATTTTCAAGATTTAAGGATTAAATTTAATTCAAACAATAGTAAGGCAGTGCAATTTACAACTAGGTCCAAGAACACAACTATGTATACCCTCAACAATCAAACAACTTGCAAAATTACCATGTCTTCTTAATTCAAATCTAGTATGTCTGTGAGTGTCTTCAACCTTCTCAGACTTTAAATGGAGACTTTACAGTTTTCAAGATTTAAGGATTTAATTTAGTTCAAACATCAATAAGGCAGTGCACTTTATAACTACGTCCAAGAACACAAGGCTACCCTCAACAATAAAAATCTTGCACTTAAGAACTAGGTCCAAGAACACAGCTAAGGCTACCCTCAACAACCAAACAACTTGCAAAATTACCACGTCTTCCCAATCCAAACCTAGTGTGTATGTGAGTCTCTCCAACCTTGTCAGACTTTAAATGGAGAATTTACAGTTTTCAAGATTTAAGGATTTAATTTAATTCAAACAAGAGTAAGACAATTCACTTTATAACTAGGTCCAAGAACACAACTCAACAACCAAACAACCTGCACTTTATAAGTAGGTCCAAGAACACAACTAAGGCTACTCTCAAAATCCAAACAACTTGCAAAAATACCATGCCTTCCCAATACAAACCTAGGATGTATGTGAGTGTCTCTAACCTTGTCAAAATTTAAATGGAGACTTTGCAGTTTTCAAGATTTAGGGATTAAATTTAATTGAAACAAAAGTAAGGCAATGCACTTTATAACTAGGTCCAAGGACACAGCTAAGGCTACCCTCAACAACCAAACAATTGCAAAATTACCATGTCTTCCCAATCCAAACCTAGGATGTTTGTGGTGACAATGAATAACAATAATTACAAACATGAGGCTAAACAAATTAATTCAAACAACAATAACAACCAAATCAACATCTTAACTAGAAAAGGAACTAGGTGTCACTTTTTATAGTTGAAATTCCTCCTAGAGCTTCCTTCATGTCTGAAGAGTGTTATCTATAGGAATAACAATATTATTGACAAACTCAGAACCATTCCCTATAGATCTTCTCTTGAGCTTCTATTGACTGTCATGAAATAAACAACATTGACAAACATGAGGCTAAACAATTTAAGTCAAATAACAATTTATAAAAAAGAACCAAACCAGATCAACATCTTAACCAGAAGGATTGCTTTGTTTAGTTGAAATTCCTCCTATAATGCATAAGACATTTTAGCCAAAACATATATTGACATAATTGAATACATACAACCGATTCTAGGTCAATTTCAATACACTAGTAGTAGTTTTCCAATTACAAATACAGTCATGGTATTTTAAGTGTAAAAACAAGTTATTAAAACAACAATCACTGATGATTTTGAAGACATACAACAAATTCATTATGTAGATTTGATTTTTCAAGGATACTGTCAAAAAGGCATATGCATGAAAATATCTTACACTGCTACTAACATACATGTTGATAATTTCCTGTAATAAAGCATAAATATTTTTGGCTTGAATGAAAGCATAATTTTCAATTATTATTAGCAAAATGCATGCAATAATTCTGTAGGTAGTTGCATCTATGGAAAGAGTTAGTTATGTTTCTCGTACAAGGAGAAGTGATAGGAGAGTGACAAGGGGTGCCCAGCTATGATTTCCTTCATGAGATGAGGACAGGGCAAGTGATGTGAATGCCAATAATGCTCGAAGAAATGTTGTTGCGGATGACCATGCGACTAAAGTTGATGTTGTCACACCATCACCCACAAAGCCACCGTCAACCATAATCTAAGGGGAAAGTTCAACTAAAAATATCAGCACTATAAGAGGTTGAAAAAAGAAGAAATTTTGGCTGCAATTTATGACATAGGGTTGAATGGTTATTCAATTCAAGAATCTACAAAAAGACATGGCATTCCTGCCTCATCAATACATTATTGAATAAATGGGCTCACTCATACAAAACATAGAGGGCCTCTTACAGTTATGACTGAAGAGGAGGAGGCCAGGGTGGTTGAGTGGTATAAAGAGATGACCCAATTGGGATATGAGCTAGAATTGATACAACTCAAATCCATAGTTGCTCAAATATGTCAAGGGAGGCAAAACCCATTCAAAGATGGGTTTCCTGGTAAATCATGGTGGTTTGGGTTTAAAAAAAGGCATCCAAACCTTGTATTGCGTAAAGATCAGGACCTTGACAGAGACAAACCATTAAATTTGTGCCCTGTAGTTGTATGTAAGTTCTATGGCACTCTTTCTAGCACTTACGATAAACATTCTTATGGTGCAGACCATATATGGAACTGTGATGAAACAGGTTTATAGGCGGGAAGGCATTGTGGCATGTGGGTAATTGCCAAGAGAGGGAGCTGAAACATGCCAAAGGTTTTGCCTAAGAGTAGGGTGTGGATAAATATTCTATGTTTTTTCAATGCCATTGGTACTTCAATCCCAAGAGTTTATCTATTCAAAGGTAAAAATCAATTGAAAACTATATACAAAACTGTGAACCAAGTGCATGCATGACTGCACATCCCCATTCATGGATGACTAAAGAACTTTTTTTAAATTGGCTTTGTCACTTTGCTACATCTGTACCAAGTGGTGTCTCACCTAATAACATACACGCATTGATATTATATGGCTATGGAAGCCACATTGTTGTACAAACAACTGAGGAAGCAAATAATTTGGGCATTGACCTGTTAATGTTGCCCACTCATACCACTCACAGATTGAAACCCCTTGATGTTAGTGTGTTTTTCCTTTTCAAGAACTATTTCAGGTTAGAGTGTGTTACATGGATGCAAAGAATTCAGAGTTTGAGGTGAAAAGGTTTGAGCTAGAAGAGCTTGCAAGTAAAGCGTTTAAAAGGGCTCTGACACCATCAAATATCAAGACTAGATTTACGAGGATAGGAATATGGCCACTAAATTATGATGCTCTTATGCATGATACTGGTTGTAGTCAAGTGTTTCATGTGGATGTTCAGGAGGAAGGGCATGTCCAAACAAGTGTTGAAGTGAAAGAAGAAGTAGATGAACATGATGATGTGGTTGTAACTGGTAATATGATTTCCCTCTCTCAAAGACACTTATATGGTGATGATGATGAACATGTATGTGAACACAATATAATCATGAACAAATTCACAGTAACATGGAGGTCATTCTACCAACTCAAGCACATGAAACTTCTATTGTTGATATTGTTAATGACATTGTTGAACATGTAGTTGACAATGAAGATGTATTTTAAAATGACATTGTTGATATTGCACTAGGAATTAGAAATGACCAATTGACATTACCAAGACAAGTAACCCTGCCATCAAGGTTGGCAGAAGCCGTGATTAATTTGAACGAACATAGTGTCTCAAGAACTGTTAGGGTCCCACCCTAACCCCCTTATTCATGTCATGGGATCACGTCATAGTCAAGAGTCAATAAAGCCCATATTAATAATTGTAAGTGGTTAGCCCGCAATTAATGAAGGGACCACAGTTAGTTACAAATGGGTAAATGGGCGGTAGTATTAGATAGATGGTATTAATAAAACCCACGGTATTGACCCGTGGTATTGCATGTATG
>APFE030679847.1:0-39766 GCA_000404065.3 Pinus taeda
AACAAGCTCACTATTAAAGATAAGTTTCCCATTCCTATCATTGATGAATTATTGGATGAATTGCATGGATCAATTTACTTCACCAAGTTGGATCTTCGTTCATGATATCATCAAATCAGAATGAAGACTGAAGACATTCCGAAAACAGCATTTATAACTCATGAGGGTCATTATGAATTTTTGGTCATGCCTTTTGGCCTTACCAATGCACCTTCAACATTTCAAGGTTTGATGAATTCAATTTTCAAACCATTCCTTAGAAAATTTGTGTTAGTATTTTTTGATGATATACTAATCTACAACAAATCTTGGAAGGATAATGTTGAACATGTTGACAGGGTGCTACAACTATTGGAGGAGAAACAATTATATGGAAAAAGATCCAAATGTTTCTTTGGAGTCCAAGAGGTGGAATATTTGGGTCATATTGTATCTCATGAAGGAGTTAAGGTAGACCCTAGCAAAATTAAAGCCATTAAGGAATGGAAAATCCTCACATCCATAAAGAATCTATGAGGATTTCTCGGGTTGACAGGGTATTATTGCAAGTTTGTTAAGAATTATGGGAGAATAGCAGCACCTCTAATAGCATTATTGAAGAAAAATGCATTTTCATGGACTCCAGAAGCAACAAAGGCCTTCCAACATCTTAAAGAGGCAATGTGCCAAGCACCGGTCTTAGCTACACTGGACTTCACGAAAACCTTTATTATGGAATGTGATGCTTCAGGAAATGGAATTGGTGTTGTTTTAATGCAAGGTAAAAGACCCATTGCTTTTGAAAGTCATCTAATAGGAGAAAGTTTTTACATAAAGCTATTTATGAGAAGGAAATGTTAGCAATACTACATGCACTTAAGAAATGGCGACCCTACCTAACGGGAAGACACTTCAAGGTAAAAACAGATCATGATAGCCTTAAATACTTTTTAGAACAAAGATTATCCTCTGAAGAGCAACAAAAGTGGGTCACAAAGATGTTGGGTTAAGACTTTGAAATCATCTACAAAAAAGGGAAGCAAAATCTGGTGGAAGATGCACTCTCAAGAAAGGATGAGGATGTGAAGCATTGTTGTGCACCATTTCTATTATCCAACCAGATTGGATAAATGAAGCAAGGGAGGAATGGAAGAATGATGAAGAAGTTGTGGGCACTATTCGAAAGTTACAACAAGATTCCAGTACATCTGATACATTTAGCTGGAAAAATGATTCATTATGGTACAAAGATCACTTATACCTCTATAATAATTCCCAACTCAAACAAAAGATTCTTATGGAATTGCACACTTCTCCCTTAGGTGGGCACTCAGGATTTTTAAAAACTTACCACAGTGTTAAGAAAGAATTTTTTTGGGATGACATTAAATCAGATATTCAAAAGTTTGTGGCAGAATGTTTGGTTTTCCAGCAAAATAAAGTTGAAACAATTAAGACACAAGGTCTATTACAACGTTTATCCATTCCAAGCCAACGTTGGGAGGAGGTTTCAATGGATTTTACCACAGGTTTACCAAGTTTGAGGGAAATAGTGTCATCATTGTGGTAGTTGATAGACTTACCAAGTATGCACACTTTTGTGCATTATCACATCCATTTAAAGCCAGTACAGTTTCTAGTGCATTTATGGAAACAATTCAAAAGCTACATGGAAACCCAAGATTATTGTAAGTGACAGAGATCCCATTTTCACTAGAAATTTTTGACAAGAATTATTTTCTTGTCTTGGTACTCAGTTAGCTCATACCTCATCTTATCATCCTCAATCTAATGGGAAAACTGAGATAGTAAAAAATGTTTGGAAGGATATCTTCGTTGCTTTGTATCTGATAAACAGACACAATGGGTCAAATGTTGCCTCTGAATGAATAAGAAGATAGGTATAACACTTCCTTCCATACAGCAATGGAAACATTGACCCCATTTATGGCACTTTATGGATATCAGGCAACCATCCATCACATCATATTTAAGAGAAAATTCTAAGAGTTCAAGCAGTGGAACATCACATCGAAACATCAACAGCAAGTCCTCCAACTCTTAAAGGATAACCCTGTGTTGCACAGAATAGAATGAAACAACAGGCACATCAACATCGCAGTGAAAGAAGTTTTGATGTAGGTGATTGGGTATTCCTACGGCTACAACCATATAAGCAAATGTCCCTCAAGCAAGCTAAGAAGGATAATAAATTATCACCAAAGTCTTATGGTCCATACAAGGTGTTGCAAAAGATTGGTACTATGGCATACAAATTGGAGCTTCCTGCAGCTTCTCGATTGCACCCAGTTTTCCATGTTTCATGTTTAAAGAAGGTTATAGGCGACAATCTCCTAGTTCAAACAATATTGCCAGAACTTGACGAGGAAGGAAACATTATATTGAAACCGGAAGCAGTCACAGAAACAAGAACTCGACAGCTACGAAATCGATCAATTTCGCAGTATCTTATCAAGTGGAAGAACTTATCCATTGAAGATTCCACATGGGAGGATGAGAATTTTATACAGAAGCATCCAGAACTACTCAAGTGTTGAGGAAAACACTTTTTTGAAGGAGAGGGGCATGTTAGGTCCCTATAATACTAGTGATTACCACATTACAATTGCAGTTGTATCCCTTATTAATATTGTTGTGCCCCTATTATCCCCATATTGTTGTTACTATGCCCCATAGAATCCCTCTATTGTTATTTTTGTGGCTTTATATTATTATTGTTAGGTCGGTTGGGTTATATTGTGAGTCAATAGATTCCTATGTATAGGAAGGAGGTTTTGTCAATATCATCCAAGAATTGTTCATTTATGTAATGTAAAGGAGGTTGCCCCTCGAAGAGGCTGAATTCTAAGGTGTTGATCTATCTTTTCTATCTTTTGTGAGTTGGTTTCATAACAAAATACTTCACAATAATGCTTAAATTTAAAGGCTTTCCAGTTTTAAACATGATCCCAACCTCCTCTTGAAATCTACACAATTTTCACTGCCAGTGCCTGCTACTGCTCACATTACCTTCCTCAGAAAAATTGTGTACTTCTGCCTCCCAACTGAGCCAGATCCCACATATTTCACTATTGTCTCGGATTTATCAACCCAGCCTCTGAATGAACTTTATTCATTTTTTCCTAACAATGTCCTGGAGCCTCACATCCTGACTTGACATGTGCTCTATGTTGTTTTAGAGCCTTTTCCTCTTTCACAATCACATGCACTCGGAAACTAAAGACAATGAATCATGGTAGACTAGGGGATTTATAGATTTGATGTTGTTTCATCATGATTGATTGTAGAAATAGGTAAATGGATGATACATGGCATGACAATGAATGAGATGAACAAGGAGCACATGCTACAAGACTTTATTGTGGTTGGACAAATACACAAAGCATACCAAGTAGCAAGAAAAGGAGACACGCACACATGCATGAAACATCAAGCAAACAACAAGACCATTAAAGACTCCATGCACTTTTCCATGTGAAGGTGAAGCTATGGTACACCACAAACACACTCATCACTCAACAACACAATAATTTGACACAAATAACATAGGCAACATGTGTAGACCAATAGTGTCATGTCGAGTTGCGTCATGAGTCACCTTGGCCACATCACTACTTTGGGTCATAACTCTGTAATTAATGTAATGTAATGTGGAAGTCCAAGAGACCCACGACAGATGTCAAAGAGTCATGTAAGTTGAACAGTCATGAGGGAAGTTGAGCAGTCACAAGGGTTAGTTTCACCCTTGGCTATATATACCCATAATTTGCACATGAAAATAACTTTTCACGTCGTCTCCTCCCACATAGGCTTGAGCTTTTTTAGCCTTTCCTTTGAGGAGCAAGCAGTGGCTCCAACACCCTACTATCGGGATTAGTGATGTATGGTGTATGGATGTGTCTTAGAACTTTCTCTTAATTTAGAAGCCTGTTGATAGACCAACACATTTTCACACATGTATTGTGTTCATTTGTAAGACTATTCTTGGGACACTTGTAATGCATGTTGGTTTAACCTATACTAAGATAGTTGAACTATTTTGGTTTTTTAGTGCATATGATGTTGAAAGTGTGTTGTATTATTTTTTAACATTGTCTCGCTCATGTGGAATATTCCATTGGACACTCGATAGATTCATTCTTGTAAAATTGGTATAATGGCTGTCGCACTCATGTGGAATATTTCGTTGGGTGTTGTACATGTTATCTATTCAGTTTGTGTTTGTGATTTCCACATTCGTGTGAACTACACCACTGGAAGCTGTGCATGTCCTACCATGTTGTGCATTTATAATAGAGTTGGGACTATTCCCTTTCGATTTGAGACTCACTCTCACCCTCTTCTCCTGCAGTGAAAGAACTTAGACACAAGTTACACTAAGCACTCACCAGGTAGATAAACCTCACTGTTTGAAGACTAAGTATACCACTCTCATGTGCTGATAAGAAAGAGCTAAGGCATATCTTTAAGATAATGGCAATTGGACCCTCATAACAGATGGGACTCCTACACCAAATAGTGTGAGGTCTAGTTGGGACTTCATACCAGGGATATCCTTTGAATGTTGTTGGGTCCAGCACCGTCAACATCTCTAGTGCCAGAAGGAGGGCTAGATGACAAGCTGAGTCCTCACAATCTATTTTGAATATTCACATACTTATTATGACTAACTAAAGAATTTCTCTTCCGAAGTGTATGTCTTATGGAAATGACTTTGAAATCTCAAAAGAGCTCTGGAATAACTTTTCATGTAAAATATACGAGGGTGGAGGCCAAGTAGCCTTGGTTAGACACACAATTGGCATTGTAGGCTCATGTGAAAGGCATGAAATCTATGAATATTACATGACCTGTGCATTGTAGGCATACACACTTTGAAGGCACCCAATGCATTGGTGTGCCATGCTTCCTGAAAAATCTATTCACTCTTTCCACCATTTGTTCCCAGAGATAATTTGTGCTTTCAATCATTTTGACAGTAAAACACTTAATGAAGAAATTCTAAAATTACGTAAAGCACCTAATGAATCCATTGAAAAATTTCACACACACTTTTGTAATATTGCATATTGATTTCCCAAAGATAAAATTAATTGAGAATTCCTCTATGGAAGATTTAAGTATCTTCTTTACATATTCGAAAAACTGCAATTCTTAGAATTATTCAAATATGTCCCAACAGACCTCAGTGTTAAAGCTGCTAAATCTAAGATGAATAAGGTCGATGTCACAAGTGATTATCTATCCTCTTCTCATCAAACATCTCTAGCTCCACAGTGCGAGGCGGGAGAAGGTGCACACACATCTGTTGAATTGTCTCATCCTCCTACCCCACCTGTTCTTGAAATCTACATAGATTTGGCTTGCAAGCCTACTAGTATTCATGTGGAATTGTTACCTCAACCTCTGTCTCTACGTTTTGTTGATCCTATGGATTGTACTATCTTGTGTTCTTTCATTTTGGACTCCACACTTATTTTTGAATGAGGATCAGGTTGTTAGTGGAGTTGGTATTTTTCAACCAACCTGTGTTATCATTCATGATGAGTGTGTGTGCAAATCTGAAGAACATGTGGTGAAGGATGAATCCCTTCCATCCGCGTCTTATTTGCTCTATTCTCCCATCTCTTATGATTCTGCTACTTTTTATTTTCCCTGTGAAAACTCATCTCCAGATGTTTCTACTTCTGATCATTCATAGGACAAACCAGATGTTAGCTTTTCATTACATTGTAGAGAGGACATGTCTTCGTCTGAAAATATATCCCATTTGTCATCTGTCATTTTTGAAAACACAAAGGGTGAACATCCCTATTTCTCATCTACCCCTCTATATGATTCATCAAATCATGACGATGCTAATGAACATCTCAAATTTTCTGATCATGGTTGTCGTGATCTCTGTACTTCTTCATTTTATCATGATTATGATTCACTCACTGTTAATATTTCTAAGCCACTAGCCTTCAATGATCTATCTATTGATGAAGTGGAAACCCTGCAGGCTATTGAGGCACTTCAACCTAAGCTGAAGGTTATGTCAAGCCCTCGCTGTCTTGAGGTTAGTTCCACTTCGAATCAGAATTTTTTTGAAACACCTAAGGCTCCTCATCACTCATATATATGCACTAAATATCAATCAAACACATAGGTTTTGCTTCCTCTGCCAGAATCACATGATCCCATATCTTATGCACTAGAGGAATCCTACATAGCAATCACACTTGCAAAGCATAATTTGTCTCTCTTTCTCATGTTTTCTTTTCTGTCATAGTCGAAAGAGTATGCATTCTTAACATCTACACGTAGTGTGTCATAGTACCATGTTAAGTCTGCAAAAATACTTGTCTTGCACTTTCACACTTTTCTTTTAAGTGCAATATTTAGAACTTAGAGCATGTTAGTCTTTGTTGATCTATCTTTCTTGTTCATGGGTTGACATGCATATCTTTCTTGTTTGTCGTTCCTTCACCAACATGAGCCAACCAATGTGCTAATGGATGCATTGGAAATATCACTTCACGTGAGTAGGCCCATGCACTATTTAGCATAGGAGTATGAGTATTGTTTTATTTCTTGCTTTCCTTTGCTTTTTGGTCTGCATGTTTGTTTTCCTTCTCACTTGGTTTGTATCCGTAAGTTATCCTTACATGAAACCATGTTTGGCCCTCGAGACAAGCTGGGAAAATCTAAGAGGACATATATAGCTATCAACATCTAGTTATCTATTGTCCTCTCCCTTTGTGAAGAGCTTGTTTTCTTAAGTTGATGATGCCTTCATGGAAAATACGTTTTGTTCAAAGTGAGTCTTGGTGAAAACACAACACTTGCATTGTTAACTAGTGCTGCCTACTCTAATTGGTTCTTTTGGGTTAACCCTTGTCAGCTCAGTCAAGTAGAATAAGGTGGGGGGGGAACCTTAAAAGTATGTCAGAGGTATATATAAATACTTCTATGAAGGAACAACATCTTCTTCTCTCAATAAGTTGGGATCCCTCTTTGGCCTCTAAAATAAATAAGCACATATGCACAATTCTTTGAAAAATGAAAAAAAGGAAAATAATGAAAAATGAATAAGGAAAAAGAAGAGAAAGGCTTCTTATGCAAAGAAGTGATACAAGTAATTTTGTTAGGGTACTGACTAGGCTCACTAGCAATAAAGTGATGCCTGTGTTCCTATGTGACTCTGCTAAGGTACTATCCAGGCCTGCTGGTAGCAGAGCAACACTAGAGATGAAACTTAAACTCTGACAATTATATTATTTGTGCATCAATATACCCTTCATCCCTAATCGAAACAACTAAGTTGACTTGTCTTGGAATCTGTGCTGACTAATCAAGAGAATGGTAGGGACTAAATCTTTTGCACAAGCTAGTGTGGAAGCCATCATAATCAAGGGATCAAACAATACTTCTGAAAGGGTTAAGCTCTCTTTTCATGAAACAAGGTCCATATAGAGAGCTATATTTCTACTAGTGTGGTGCCAATGTTATAGCGGCTACAACCACCCTCCAAAATTTTGGCTCGGACGCAAATTTTGGAGCCTACCTTGGATCCTGTGATGGTTCATTCCTTGGTCACTTGCTCGTAAGATGATGATCTGAATCTTCCCCTCCTTAATCTTAAGAGTTGTCTGTGTTCTCATCTTTATGCAACATATGTCATCTTTAGGCATAGGGGTTGTTGTTTGTCATGCAAAGGGGAATTTGTTTTTATTCAAGGGAAAACATGTGTGAATGAGTTGTTATCATCACATATACATGTTTCACACTCACTACATGCAATCTTGTCATAAAGGTTGTTGCATCAAGCAGGATATGTTTATACATTCTAGATTGTCTACAATTGTATCACTAAGCGTTGGTGTGTGATCACAGTAAATTCTTATTAATATTTACATATGTTTCATTGATCTCACACTTAGCCAATTTCCCAAGTAGCTTAGCCTCATCTAGCCTCCAAAAACTATGCACTTTGATTCTGCAACCATCAATCTTCCTCCCTTGATAGTTGAAACCCCGTAGTGCATAGAGACCCAAGCTAACACTACTCTCCAAAAATTCATAGAGCAGTTAGGTAGCCAACACTGCTCTCTAGAAATGCATAGAGTAGTCTAGATTCCATGCATTTAGATATTGTGCATACATGTCCTTCTAGGACCCCCATCCTACAGTAGTGTCCCATACCTCAAAACTACGTAGTTTTTTCCAGGTTGTCATGTCGTTCTTTCATGCAGAAACTATGCAGATGGGCCTCCCAGGGCCTTATCCTGACAATAGTCACTACCTAATGAAGCTGCACTAATCTACCTCTCAATGACTATAGGAAAAGGTGACATGTTAAGATCAACCCCAAGGAGTCGAGGAGAAGGACCAAGAGACTAAGTGATCATAAATGTCAAGACCACATTAAAACTCTGACAAATGCATGATCATCTTGAGGGTGAGTATGGTAAGTAAAGAAAACATTTCTAAGTACATCTGTTAGTTGAATTTACAAGACTTCTTGTCATTATCATATGATCAAGTCTTCAGTAACATGCATATGCACAAACACAATAGTCATTTTATGTGTTTCTTCATTTTCACTTATTGGACCAACTCTTAACTCAACATGTTGATTGCCATGTCATGCTTGTGACCTTGGTCTGGTGATGTTGAAGGTTTGTGTATGAGTTTTCTTCACTATGTAAACATCTATTGATGTTGTAAGCACTATTATGCAAGTGTCGTCATGGTCATCCGAAGGTATATCTAAAATGTTGCACTTGTCGCTTTCACCATTAAACAGTCTCGCAGTCAGTCGCACTAAGATAAGTTTTCTTGTTGGTTTGAGGTGTCTTGTCATTGAGTCATGTTGAGTGTGTGTTCACAAGGTCATGCATACACAAGTTCACTCACTCACACACTTAACTAGTTTGTTGAAGATCTGTCAACCGGGCCAACCTCCATCAGTCGGGCCTCCACTGAGCTACACTGTGTAGTCTTAGCCCTTAGTGACCAAGCACTATTACCAAGAATTGTATAGAGCCATTTTTCACCGCATGGTCCTAGAATCAACCTTGATGACTATCATCCAGAACAACATAGAAGTTTCCCAAGAAGCTATCACACTCTATGCTTCCCGCAAGCCTATCCATCAAGCCTCTCATTGGTCAACTAGAGAATTTGACTTGGGAAGTAACCTAGGGCTACACTCCTCCCAAAAAATGCACAAAAGCTTCTGGCATGCCTACTTGCATTGCTTGAAGCAATTATGCAGACATGAGGGATAGGAACCTATTTCGTGTCACTGCACTATCTCTGGAAATTGAACAGTTTTGTCAGTCAGTCCCCCTGCTAGCTTGTTATCCACTCCTCCTAAAAATTTCTTTTCATGGACAATCCACCTATTTCCCGACACTCCGCTTAGCCCGGAAATTACGCAGACATCTCCTATGTGACTACCTCCCAGATCTACGCAGTTCTGGCCAACAAGCTCCCACATCCTAATCCCGGACTCCTCTGAAAATCTTCATAGTTTTCACTACTAGTGCCTCCTATTGCCTGCACTGATTTCCCTAGAAAAATTGTGTAGTCTTTCCTCCCAGCCAAGCCATATCCCACAGATTTCACTATTGTCCCAGAATGCTGAACCCAACCTCTCAGTGACCTCTACATAGTTTTTCCCGACAGTGTCCAAGAGCCTCACATCTTAGCCTGACATGTGCTCTACACTATTTTAGAGCCTTTTCCTCTCTCCCTGTGACCTACACTTGAAAACTAAAGACAATGCATCATGGTAGACCAGGGGATTTATGGATTTGATGTCATGTTGTCATGAGTGATTACAGAAATAGGTACATTGATGAGACATGGCATGATGAATGTGATGAACAAGGAGCGCATGCTATAAGACTTTCTTACAGTTGGATGAACACATGAAGCATACCAAGTAGCAAGCAAAGGAGACATGTGAACATGCATGAACCATCAAGTGAACAACATGACCATTAAGACTCCACGCACTTTGGCATGTGAAGGTGAAGCTATGGTACACCATGGGCACACTCATCACTAAAAAAAACAACAGCTACATGAATAACACAGGAAGCATGTGCACACCAACAGTGTCATGTCGAGTTGTGTCATGATTCACCTCGACAAAATCACTACTTTGGGTCATAACTATGTAATTAATGCAATGTAACGTGGAAGTCCAAGAGACCGATGGATGAAGTCAAAGAGTCATGTAAGTTGAATAGTCATGGGGGAAGTTCAATAGTCTCAAGCGTTAGTTTCACTCTTTGCTATATATGCCCTTCATTTGTACATGAAAATGACTTTTCACCTTGTCTCCTCCCACATAGCCTTGAGAGTTTGTAGTAGTTTCTTTGAGGAGCAAGAAGTGGCTCCAACGCCCCGCTATCAGGGTTAGTGATGTATGGTGTACGGTGTGCCTTGGAAACTTCACTTAATTTAGAAGCTTGTTGATAGGCCATCACATTTTCACACATGTATTGTATTCATTTGTAAGGCTATTCTTTGGACACTTTTAATGCATGTTCCTTTAACCTGTACTTAGTTGAACTATTTCAGTTGTTTTAGTGCATATGTTGTTGGAAATGTGTTGTATCATTTGTTAACATGTCTCTCCCGTGTGGACTATTCTGCCAGACACTTGTCATATTCATTATTGTAAACTTGTTATAATGATTGTTGCACTCGTGTGGACTATTCCGTTGTGTGTTGTACATGCTATCTGTTCACTTTGTGTTTGTGTCTTCCACATCTATGTTGACTATGCTGCCAGAAGTTGTGTATGTCCTGCTATGTTATGTGTCTCTAACAAATTTGGTACTATTCCCTTTCGACTTGAGACTCACTCCCACCCTTTCCCCCTACAGTGAAAGAACTTAGACACAAGTTACACTAAGCACTCACCAGGCACATGAACCTTGCCATTTGAAGACTAAGTATACCACTCTTATGTGTTGACAAGCAAGAGTTAAGGCATATCTTTAAGATAATGGAAACTGGGACATCATATTAGATGCGACTCTTACACTAAATGATGTGAGGTCTAGTTCAGATTTTATATCGAGGAGATCCCTTGAATGTTGGCAGGTCTAGCACTTAAGAAAAACTCATGGAAAAGTTGATCTTTGGCACATTCATGCTAAATCTAGAGTGTGACGATTTAATTTTCCATATGATCTAGTGATTTTGTATTGAAATTACAATAAATCATAAAAAAAAAATGTCAAAATAAGCATGCAAAATATTGTGTCCCTATTCTTAGGTGGAGATGATAACATCTGCAAAACATTAGTATCAAAATTGTTGGCCATTTGGAGAAAGGAACTAACACTAGCCATCTATGATTTAGTTGAGAAATTGATCAGGAAAAACATAAAAAATTTTAGAAGGGAGTTGACCAAGAAGGAGATGACGAGGATTGATGGAAGAAGCAAGAATAAAGGTAGTAAAACAAACAACAATAATTAACTAAGAAGGAAATTACTATGCTTTATTTGCAAGGGACCTTGGGAACGTAACCATTCATGCCCGGGTAATAGGAGGGAAGAAACAAGGGAAGAATAGGAGGAGATTCCTTCTGATCATGGGGATTCTTCTATAGTTGTGTCCATTGATCTTCAGGAAAGAACACATGAAAAATTCAAATAGTCAACTCTAGACAATGAGCAACAATATTATGTTATTCAAAGAGACTTGGGGGATAAGACAATAATGATTACTCAACATGCAGAGCAATTAGAAGTGCATAGATAAAGGAAGGAGGAAATTCTTCCTAATGTTGTTGACGAGGTAGAATATCATACAACTGAGTCCATAGATTTCCAAGAGAATGTTCACGAATAATATGAGTAGATGCGTGCACTAGTGCATCTATGCTTAATAACGAAAGAGGATTATTAACATATTGTCTCCATAGGTGGAGAAGGCCACGTAGAAGACATTCAAGGATACTTGAGTAAGGAGCAAGTAGTATTGAACTGGCATGATGACCATGAACATTAGAAACATAGTGTACAAGTTGAGCCATTTCCAGGGATTTAGTTAAAGGCTCAAGTTGGAGTTGTGATAATTAGGAATTTGATGCAGAAATATATATAGACATTCAACAGAGCACCATAATTTCTAGGACAAGACTCCTGGGAAAAGATTAAGCATTTCAAGATAGATCTTATGATGTTGAAGAAGAGAATATTAACAGTTTGAGCAACTATCTTATAGGAGAATATGAAAAATAAGGAGCTCATAGGTGCATTTGCCAAGTCAACGACCAAGCTATTTAGTGTTGAAGAATGACTCAAGTCCCTTGCAAAACAATAAGAGGAATATACGTGGGAATCAGAAAGCATCCGTCTTCAGGGATACATCAACAAATCTTGTAGATCTATCAACACACCTCCATGATAAGAGGAAAAGGGGAAATATTTTCTAGATGGATATTATGGGATCCCTCCATATGGGTTTTATAGGTGAGCGAGGACCGATTAATGGTTCGACAAATTAAGAGCATCATAATTAAAATTAGAGTAGCATAGCATCAACATGGTGGGATTTTCCCTCATATGAGTGTATACACAAAAGAGATTATGAATCGGTACCTAATTGATGATGTGATTCTTGGTTGGACATTTTAGTCAGGGATATAATACAGTTAGAACCATGGAACATGAGCTGTGAAGTTGGATCATGGTGGCACTGGGATCGAAGAGGATCTATTCATGTAAGTGGATTCAATGATTAGATAGGGATCTAGGGAGAAATTAACACTCCAATGGATCTATTGATGGGCAGTGAACTCAGAGGTTGATTTGGGATCCAGGCTTTAGGAGATCTATCATTTATTGGGTGATATTGTGGCATATTGGGACGATTCAGTGGTTCATATGGAATGTGGTATTAGTACTCAACTGCTTCAAACATCCATACTGGTAGAAAATTGTGAATTTCTTGAGAGAAAGCAATCTTAATGTGGGAGGATTTGTAGTATTCCCTTTTCCCAATGTGGTCAAGATGGATCTCTAGCATTGATGGTAGGGAAATTATAAGAACAATATTTTCCCATGGTATTTACTATGTTGTTTTCCCATGGTTTTTACTCGTGGTATTTACCCTCCCTTTTAGATAAAAATAATAAAATAAAGACGTTTAGAGAGTACATCAAGCCTATAAAAGGGGAGAGGAGCAAGGAATTTGGATCATCCTCGTTTTGTTTATCTTCTTGTGTATTTGTTGTGAACTTGGTGTGGCCAGTTCCACCTTGATCTTGGGACAAAAACCTTGTAGTGAAATTTGTTTTGGTGGATCCATCTATGGTTCACAAGTGTGCTTCAATATTTTAGCTTAGTCATTTTATGAGCTGCCATTCATGCCATTGGCATGGGCTTCACTATTAATTATATTGGCATGTAATTTTTCCAGTCATTAATAGAATAATTGGTTGCATTTTTCAAATCCTTAATTAGAACACTATAATGTGCCAGAACTATTGATTATTCTTCTATTTGGGTACTTTGTCTTATATTATGGATGTGGTCATCACACAAGTATCAAAGCATTCACTCCACGTCTTTGAAATTCCAACATTTTAACCATTGGCCATCTAGTCTTATGCTCATGTGATGTGGCCCTTATATTCAATAATTTTGGCCTTTTATGTAGGATCATATATTTGAGTTTTGCAAGTTTTCTATGATTACAACCTTTTGCTAACTCCACTACAAATCTTCATAGTATCTATAATGATTCCCAATGAAGACTCATGCATTTCTATTGACAACATGATTTCATAAAAATACTCTTATTCAATATATATTTCAATCACATCCAATTCCCTTGTCCCTATGATTTCACTTGGTAAATAAATTCTTTGGTTTTGCAAGTACGAAGGATACAAAGAAATCTATTTTGAGATTTATATGTTGATTTTATACTTCAAGGCTCGCTAAGAAAATCTATTCTTTGATCTATAGAAATGATTGTTGTGGCTTTTGTGGTTTCTATAGAAAACGTTATAATAACCTTTATAAAAAATATAAAATATAAAAATATATCATGGAAGGATCATCTAAACCTAGTAAAATTGAATGAAATGTGCATGATGGCTTTCTAGATCAAGGATGATCCTCAATGTGATTCCCTAAGAAAATTTGATTATATTTCCAAAACGGTACAAAAAAAAGTGGAAAATAGACATGTTGCTGTAGTCATTACTATTACTCACATCCGTAGTGTTTTTGTCAATGTATTTACCCAATAGTCTTTCATATTTTCGCCAATTTTTAATATTTATTCCATCCCTTGCCAATCTATTCCCTAAGGTTTCATTACATCCTTTCCTTTTACCCCATAACTTATTATTTTCTTATAATTCTTCCACTTAATGATGCTTATTTCCACCCCCAACATCTCTTTTATGAACCATTCTAAACACTTGTTACATGGAATGTATAAGTAATCTATTCTCTTGACTATCAACTTTCACATTTAGTTTTATCCCTCATGGCCAAATCATTCACCTTACATTTCTTATAAACATATCACCACATAAAACATTATAGGAATGTAAACCTCTCATATACTTTTTAGTTAGAAGTGTTAATATTGTAGTGCTCATGCTCTACCCTTTATCTCCTTCAATCCATTGTGCCATAGGCTCTTGCTACTCTACTTACTTCACATACTAACACTAGACATAACACTTTTCTAATGAAATTCTCCACTTGTTCATTATCATGGATGTAAGTTATATTTCATTCCATCATTTTTAAAGTATCATGTATTTCTTCTACCATTACACACAAGTCTTCCATCATATTTTCACAGTTTCCCCAACAAAATGTGTCAAACATACTTATATAAAAAACCACATAGAGTGTTATCACTATTGGAATAATTGGAATAATTTTATTTATCTTATCCTCTTTTAAAATACAACCCACCATGGAATAGGGAAAATCTTGTTCACTAATTGGCTTACAAGCGCACAACCTCCCATCTCTAAACATGAAATATGGCTTCCCACTTTTAAATAACTCCACCTGACCACGTAACTCTTAAAGCAAGTGGTGGGTCTTACAATGCTATAAGTGAGCTCACTTGTCTTGGCTTCTCTCTGCAACTTAGCTTCAAATTTCAGCTTGGCTCTCTGAAACTCTAGTAGAGGCTTTTGCACATAGATGGTAGACAATAAAACAAAATGTGTTGCACCTGTTGCTCTTCTTGCAGTGAGGTTGTTCATGGTGGCATCATAATCAATTATCCAATTGTCTATCGCTACTCCATTCTTGCTAGCCAAGCAAGATATTATTGCATCAATAACAACACCCACATCATGGATGGTTGTTTTCATGAATGAAATGTTTGTTACATCTACAAAATAAGCATGTGCTCCTTTCAACTCTTCAATGGTCTTTCTCTTCCATTATTTTTGATTAATTTTGCTCCTTTCCTTGGAAACTACAATGACCGTAGTTATGCTTCCTACTCATGCATTTATATGGGTTCAGTGAGGCAATAAAATTGAAATTCAAATGGACTGGGGGGGAAAAGAAATGATGTTGTATTCGAGACACAAACAAAGAATGAGATATTGATGGAGCTAGGGAGTAGAGATGGAGACAAACACAGAGTGGGCCAATTGTAGTGAGATGAGCTGATGCCATAGGACAGTCACCGACAAGGAGAGACGTTGAAAAATGAAGTCGAAATCATCAACTCATTAGACTACACATATGCCAATGACTTTGAATGACTTTTAGAAGGAAAATATTTTTATACTAAAAATGCAACTTATCTTATAAATAACTAGTAAGTATATAATATATATATATATATATATATATATATATATATATATATTATAATATATAATATATATATATATATATATATATATATATATATATATATATATATATATATATATATATATATATATATATATATATATATATATATATTATATATATATATATATATATATATGTATGTATACTATCTACTAAATAATTGAATAATGAATCTGTATTTTAATAAGACAAAATAATTCAAAATTTTAAAACACAACAAAATCATTATTCTTAAACTTATCTTATTAATAGCTAATACTATATATATATATATATAGATAGATAGATATACATACATACTATCTACTAAATAATTGAATAACAAATCTATATTTTATAAGAAAAAATAATCAAAATTTTAAAACACGAAAATAAGAACATCAAAATAATTACTTCTTCTTGTAGAGAGGCTCATTCTACAATTAAGTATGAGGGGTCCGCTATAAAAAATAGAAATTATATTCTAAAAAGAAAGTTATTGTGAGCTATAGTAAAAAATGAATATGTTGTAAAAAAATGTTGAGATAATTAAATTTTATACTTTCCAAAAATATTTGAGCTAGAGATTTAAATAAACTATTCGAAGATCTACGCAACTTCATATTTATCTATATATATAGAAAAAAAATTGATAAAATAAAATATTTTAATGTTGTATATAATATATATAATATTATTATATAAAAATATAAATATGGTATTTATATATAATATAATATATTTAAAATAGGGTATTAATATTGATCATTAATACTTAAAAAATATATTAATAATAAGAAAATTATTTTAATTTGCATGATAAAATATCTCTATGTATTATTTGATCTTATATATATACTTTATTTGGCACTCTAAAGAAATTTTGCACATGAAAAAAAATGATTTCTCTAAAAAAATTAATGCCTCCAGCTTAGATTAAATCAGTACTTAAAATCTATCTATCCTCATAGTGTACCAATTATGTACATCCCATTTTCTCAAACAACTTGAGATTGATTACCAAAGCCTCCAATTTTGAGATTTGTAAAAAAAAAAAACCAAAAATCATATTTCATTTACAAGTTTAAAATAGTGTAAAAAACCTTGACTATGGGTTTAATGGTAATCAGGATGTGAAAGCAAAGCGTTAAACCTCACAAAGATTTATGAATATGTCCAAAGCTTATGAAAATGTGTGACTATGTGAGATGCTTTCTTAATTATGTAACACCATAAATAAAGTACTTTTTGATTTGTGTTTCGGCTCCTTTCGGTAATATACAACAGTCATGAAAAAATGCGCCCACATTAGTGACCTATACTTCCAATTTCCCGTTGTTCTAGATGACAAGAAACTTAACTAAATGGCTATTATTCACTCGGGTCTCACTTGGGCTAGCCTTATTTCCAACCCTATAGACCCATTAATACACTCTCTAAGGACATCAATACATGGGAAGACTCTGACATCTATTTACCAGTCAATCCGTATACATAATTTTCAGGCGAACACTTTCTGGTCAATAGTGATGGAGATATGCATGATGTGATCATCCATCTTGTTGTTTTTATTGATGCCCATTGAAATGAGTGACATGTGTATCATGACATGTAATGTATCATATGTTATCCATTCCCCATACCATCTGATATTAATTGCCATGGAATGTTCTCATATGAAATAAAATACATGAGCTCGATTGCTGATAAATACAAAATGGCGTATCGGGTGGAATACATATCAATATTGTAACCATTAATGTCATGTTATTTGAATTTGAAAATGCGCTCAATATTCAATTTTGAACTTCTAAACCCGCCCGGCACCACAAGTATTTCATCTAAAACACAACTTGTTAATGTCATCTTATTTGAATTTGAAAACCCGCTCAAACATATTTGAATTTGAAAACCTACTAAAAAATATTTAGATTTGAAGTTTGAGCTTGTAAATTGACATTCCCATGTTTCATTTGAACGAAATCACATTTCAAGTGTTTTAAATGGGAAATAGGGCAAATGGGGGCTGAGACCGGCGAAGACAAAGGAGAAATAGTGGAAATGGGGGCTGGGACTGGGACCTAAGATAGTAAAGGTGAACAGGGAAAATAGGGGCCGAAGCTGGAGAAGGCGAAGGGGAAGGAGTAGGGGATTTCGTACTAAAGATTTCTATCTGAAGTAATACTTTGGGCACTCCAAATATTGAGAGGGGTTTTTGATCAAACACTGTTTGCATCACCAGTGCTTGCACAATCCTAGTATTAACCACCACCATGCCGTACATTCGCATAATATTGAGTGTGTAGCTTCTAGCATCCATGTCCTGGGTGACTAGGGTTGGTTGAATAGGGTTCACAATGGTTTGCAACAATCCAAGTGGGTAGTAAGAAAGTTGCACATGATACTTAAGAATCACGGCCTTCTTCTCGGCCGTGAGACCTTGCAAAGTGTCAGGTTTTAGGGCCAAAAAAGTGTTATCCGAGGGAGCAAAGATAGTGATTCTAACACCTGCTTTGTCATGCCCCTACACTAGTGGTAATCTTCCAACCACTTGTAGTGAGGTGCGGCACCACCGAACACTTTCTTTTCACCAATACTTATGTTCATGGACTACACCTTAACATTTGATACTTAGTTTATTTTTCGTTACCAAGTATTATGATTAGCCTTTATACTAATGAACACCCATACACATTCATTATCATCAGCAATTAACACATATACACAATTGCAATAGTATAAAGGGAGGGGAAACTTCCTAATATGAGTCTACTCAATATAAATATATAATTTCCACTTTCATAAAAATACAAGTTAAACCTTGGTAACCCCATGTTTACACTTAGCCAAATTTTCAACTGTGTCATTTTCCCAACTCAGGCGCTTCTCGTCGTAACCGTGTCGCCACACCCGGGTGCCCTCCGCACGAGTGACACCTTCGTTTTTTCAAACCAGCACATCATCGTCTCATTGTGCATGGCAAGCCCTCACCTAGACCACCCACCGCATGAGTCACCGTTTCCTCCTTTAAGGTGTGCACGGCATTCCCTCACCTTGTTGCCCATCTGCATGGCCTACCTGTTTACCATTTGTTCTATTGATGGGTGCACTCGTTGTGCCGCCTCACCCGAATCACCAACTGCCAAACTCATTTCACCAATGCTCACCCAACTCCTCTGTCGCACAACTAACTGACCTTACTTTCCCACCGTGCACGGCACACTCTCACTCGGTCACCCATTCAATCACATGAGTCACCATCGTGCAATCCTGCACACTATCCAACTGAATTCACCCAAACGTTGTTCAACTGCATGCAATCTACCCAAAGTGTGGGCACATAAACCTGCCCCCTTCGCACCTCTTCGAGCTGCGCCTAACTTGCACCTCCAACCAATTCTTCCTATGACTTGTGTTGTCCGTCGAATTGTTCTCCAACTCATCCATCCACCCACCTATGTATATGGGTGATCGCAAGGTTGTGCCACCCGGCTGACCTTCGTTCAACTCGCGTAGCCAACTCATTCTAACTCACATAGCTCACTTGAAGGTTGGGTCGACCCGCCCAACTCATGGGACTGCCCACCTTAGCTCGCCCATCATCGCAAATCTTCGTGTCGGCCTGTTAGTTGAGCGCCCGTATCACCCATGCATATAAACATGCCATCCAAGACACCTTTTGCACATGCTCATCCATGTATCTTCGCTCACACTTCACACGGTGATAGGAGCTTGGACCGCAGGTCCTTACATCCTCCTACACCTAAAAATATTGTCGTCCTCGATAATATATCATCCCAATAACCAACTACCACCAAGATCATCATCTCATCCTTGGTCCATGATATCAACTAGTCCATACACTGCAAACATACCTGCAACATATGCAAAACGACCATCTCAACCATGTGTCATCCCATCCTGTGAACTGTTGTCAAGATACTCCAACATAATGCCAACATCTCTCTGCACACGTCCAGACCTCATGATTCAAACTGGTCGGGTGATCAGTCCAACTATCATGCTCAAACCATAAGAATGCACATCCTTATGCCTAAACCAGTCTTTTCTCAAACTCTGCCACATCCTGGACTCACCAAGAATCTATCAGATGCTTAGGTCCAAGGAAACTCCATCCCATCTGCAACATGTCATGATGCTAATTCCAAACCATTCCTGCATCACCTATCATACCTACTCAGCCTGTTTTAAGGACTCACTACCATGAGCAGCTAACAATGAGCCCCATCTTCTAAGTCATCTAAGAATATGTGGAGAGAGTAGAGCTTCAAGGCTCACCCTCACTAATAAGCTCAATCCATATGTCAGGATCTTCTATCTCCATCCTCTGTAGATATGCAACCCGATCCTCCCCCTAGACATTCGACCTCACATAAGCATCATCATCATCATCATCCTCAACTTCTTCCAGCCTTCTTGACAAATCCAAGATATTATCGGATATTGTCCTGATAACTGATGATTGTTCATTAAGCTTTTCCCCAGCAGTAGACAATCGCTTACACACATCATCCATGTGCTTTTCATCCTCCATCTGCATCACTGCTAGTTTACAATCAGGCCTTGTCACATCAATGGTTGGAACACCAATGGGTACATCTTCCCTCCCATCGTAAATGTACATCTTCTTCAAATGTGGAACAATCATCGCATCATATTGTTTCAAGAATTCCATTCCCAGCACAGCTTCATGGTCATCCATCCACACTATAGTGAAGTCAACTTTCCCAATCCACTCACCTAATGTTGTGTCCACTCTTTCAACTACACCAATCACATAATCAGGAGGAGAATTCACTATCTTCATTTGTGCCTTCACTGGTACAAACTTCAGCACAATCCTTCTCGCAACATCCTTAGTCATGAAGTTGTGAGTAGCCCCACTATCCACCATAGTGAGCAAATCAACACCCCCAATCTTCATCTGAACATACTCCAAGCTGTTCCGGATCTCTTCATGAGACCACTTCCGTAGCAGTTACAACTCCAAGAATCTGCATCATCCCCACAGAAGCTTCTTCTTTCTTCATATTAGACTATGAAGTAGTAACCACTTTCAGTCTAGAAGGACAATTCTTCACCATATTTGGTTCAACACATATCCAACACTTCAATGGTTTCTTCATCTTCGTCTTCTCATCTGATTTCAAAGCATCATCTTTCTTCTTCTCTTTCGGCTTATCAAACTTCTTCTTTTTCTCATAAGAAGTTTCATCATAATGCTCCACCAGTTGATCCACAGCAGAAAAAGCCTCCTCAAGTTTCTTAATCTTCTGCCTCTTCACTTCATTGTGTGCCCAAGGTTTCAGCCCAATGATAAAGTTGAACACCTTGTCCCTTTCCGCCATGTCTGGAAGTTCCAGAACTGCACTTGTAAACTCCCGTTGATATGTCTGTAGGTTCCATGTTTGCTTAATAAACTTAATCTTCATCCTTGATTCCCATGTTTCATCCTGAGGATTGAAGTGGGTCTGCAAAGCCTTCTTCATGTCATTCCATGAAGTTATGCCATCAACACTACCATTGGCAATTTAATCCATTCAACTTTACCACCACATCTTAGCATCCTTCATCAAGAATTGAGCAACTACTTTCACTTTTGTCTCATCATCGAATAGACCCAAGCATTCCAAGTATTGCTCCATATCCCAGAGAAAGTTACCAAGCATCTTTGCATTTCTTGTACCATCATAAGATTTTGGTTCCTTGATTTTCACATGAGACACTCCTCCACCTAAGTTATGCTTCACAGCCTTCTTCAACACCGATATCTCATCTTTCACTTCATCAAGAGATTTCTGCAAGTTCAAGATTTCTGCCAAACCTCGGTCTCTTGCTTCCCCAATCTCCTTGACTTCATCTTCAAGTTGTGTACACTTAAGATCAGTGTACTCATATTGAGTCCAGAGTTCATCGAGGTCTTCTCTCATCTTCGCATTGGCTTCTTGATCTCTAGCGACCTTGGCCATTCTCGAAGTTCAGTAAGACTCCAATTCCTCCATGCTTTCCAATATCTTGTTTATGAAAGCCTTAGTTGCATTGTGACTAGATTCACCCATTACAACATGATTTTCACCTACCATCTCTCCCATCAGCTTCCTTCTTTATGATCTAGTATAGACCATCCACTAGCTTCACCAAGTGTGAACCTGCTCTTCAATTCCCTTTGTGCTTCACCAATTTCCCTGCAAAACTGAATCAGCCCTTGATTTCACTTGTATGTGAGATCAACTTCCTTCACTTGCAAGTCACTTTCACCAACTCAACCGTGAGCTCCCTGGTACCATTACATGATACCAGCGCTGATAATCTATTCTTTGTCATACATTATCACCAGCTTTGATACCACTTGTCATGCCCCTACACTAGCGGTAATCTTCCAACCACTTGTAGAGAGGTGTGGCACCAACAAACACTTTCTTTTCACTAATACTTATGTTCATGGACTACAACTTAACATTCGATACTTAGTTTAGGACATGTTCTCAAAGTATTGTGTAGCTATGCTCTACTCAACTCAGAGAAATAAGGATGCAACAAAGCACACTTGGCAGAGATTCTCTTCGAAGGGACACATACGAACAGTTTCAATAACAAATTAAAAGCATCATCATCTAAATCCGGGACTTCGGTTCTAAGATCACAGGGCTCCCATTGAGGAAAAAAGGATGCCAATAATTGAGTTGTGAAACTCCCGGCCAAAATTCTTCATTTGGAGTTTCGAGAAAGTTGAAGATCACCTGAAGAATATCGAAATCATTTCATCCCACAAAGAGAGGCTCCCTTCTATACAATTTAGAAAAAACGCAGCCGACATTCCACATGTCAACAAAAAAACAGTAGGTATACTGATCCAAGAGCAGTTCGGGAGATACGTACTAGTGCACCCCTACCCTCTTTGTATAAGCCTTTCTCGATAAATCGGTAGCTCTTCCCAGACAAAACCTTGCACTTTTTAGTAACAGATTCCCCATCCTCCATTTCTATCCATATAGCTTTCAGATTCAGGCTTTTATGCATGACACCATGCCATGCATAGAAGCAATGCCTTTCACAAGCTCATACTACATTATGTGTGACTAAAGGGAGGTGGAAAACACAAGTGTGCTAAGAATACTTTCATATGCTAGCCCAGGTTCACCTACAAGACGCAAGGGAAGTAGAGATTACTTGCTTTCTGTAGTGACACTTGGCCCTAGTCCCAAAACTAATTAAATGAATAAATTTTTTGGTTAGTAACAAGATTTGTGGATGATAGGCCACTTACTCTTTTACTAGTTAAGCTATGTTATTTGTAAAAACTAGAAAAATAGATTGAAAAATATGTGTTAAATTTGGTCACTTACATTTCTCCCTAATTAAAATATGCGAGAATTTGCAAATAAAAAAAAAAGATAATCTAATTTCTAATACAAAACTTATAGAAGCTTAGTGTGTGATGTGAAATTGTGTGGAAGTGATCAAGTGAGCATGAAAAGTGTGATAAGATGTGGATATTCGGTAATCCATTACAGTCTCTTCCTAATTACACTATATTTCAATTGTTCGTTGCATGAAAAAGAGATGATGTGCAGATAATGGGTTGCTTACTCTTTCTCTTACTACACTATGTGTGACCAAAGGGATGTGGAAAATACAAGTGTGCTAAGAAGACTTTCATATGCTAGCCCAGGTTCGCCTACAAGATGCAAGGGAAGTAGAGATTACTTTCTTTCTGTAGTAATATTCACTAAAGGCTACCAATGTCTTCAACTGGAAAATATTCACTTGTGCATTCTGCTGGATGACTTTGGAAGTCTTCTGGACTGTACAAATATGTTTAAGATTAAGCACAACATTTTTATATGTGCATCTCTTCTGGATATTCACAACTTCCGTATATGCGCATCTCTTTCGTATATGCACATCTCTTCCATATATGCACATCTATTATAAATGTGAAACTTCCAAATATGAACATATATGGAAAAAATGAACATATAATAAATAAGTGCACATATGAATGATAGACACATATACAAAAGTTATGCATATACTAAATATATGCACATCCTATGTATCACATATCTTTCGTATATGTGCAACTTCCATATATGTGCATCTCTTTTGTATATGCACAACTTTCATATATGTGCAAATACAAAAGTTTATCCATATATAGAAGATATGTGCATATATGGAAGTTGCGTAATATATATATAGAAGATGTGTATATACAGAGGTTGCGCCTATATAGAGATTGCATTTTTGTGCATGTATGGAAACTGTGCATATACAGAAGATATACGCATATCTTCTATATATTTGTCACTTTTTTATATGTGCATATCTTTCATATATACACATCTTTTATGTATTTGCATCATATATGCACACATTCCATATACAGAAATTGCGCAAATACGAAAGGTATGCGCATATCTTTGGTATATCCATAAATTTCTTATATGTGCATATCTTCAGTATATGCACGTCGTTTATGTATCATAATCGTATATTCATAAATTCCATATAAAAAAATTGTGCAGATATGGAAATTGTGCATATACAGAAGATATACGCATATCTTCGTATATACATAAATTTCACATATGTGCAAATTCCATATACAGAAATTGCACATATACGGAAATTATGCATATAAGTAATATATGCACATATCTTCCATATATGTGCATCTTTTGTATATGTGCAACTTCCGTATATGCGCACATCTTCCGTATATGCGTAAATTTCTTATATGTGCATACCTTCCATATATGCACATCTTTTATATATGTGCATCTACTGTATATGCGCAACTTCCATATACAAAAACTGCGCATATACAGAAATTGTGCATATACAGAAGATATGTGCATATCTTCCGTATATGCGTAACTTTCTTATATATGTCTATCTTTCATATATGTACATCTTTTATGTATGTGCATCTACCATACATGTGCAACTTCCATATATACAAAGGTTGCACCTATATAAAGGGTACATTTTTGTGTATATATGGAAACTTTGCATATACAGAAGATATGCACATATCTTCTATATATCTGTCACTTTCTTATATGTGCATATCCTCCATATATACACATGTTTTATGTATCTGTATCGTATATACGTAAATTCCATATACAAAAATTATGCATATACGGAAATTGTGCATATACAAAAGATATGCGCATATCTTCGTTATATCCATAACTTTCTTATATGTACATATCTTCTATATATGCACATCGTTTATGTATCTGCATCATATATGTGCAAATTCCATATCCAAAAATTGTGCATATACGGAAGATATGCGCATATATTCCGTATATACATAAATTTCGTACATATGGAAATTCCATATATAGAAATTGCACATATACGGAAATTGTGCATATACACAATATATGCACAAATCTTTCGTATATATGCATCTTTGTATATGTGCAACTTCCATATATGTGCATACCTTCCATATATGTGTAAATTTCTTATATGTGCATATCTTTCGTATATGCACGTCTTTTATATATGTGCATCTATTGTATATGCACAACTTTCATATACAAAAATTAAGCATATACGAAAATTGTGCATCTACCGTACATGTGCAACTTCCATATATGGAAATTTTTCATATACGGAAATTGTGCATATACGAAAGATACGCACATATCTTTTGTATATGCGAAATTTTTCTCTATGCACATAAATTCCAGGTATATGTGAAACTTTCGTATATACACATAACTTCGATGTATGTGAAACTTTAGTATATACGGAAGAAATGCGCATATCTTCGGTATATCCATAACATTCTTATATGTGCATATCTTTTGTATATGTACATCGTTTATGTATTTGCATCATATATGCATAAATTCCATACACAGAAATAGCACATATACAAAAGTTGTGCATATACGGAAGATATGTGCATATCTTCCGTCTATACATAAATTTCGTATATACGCAAATTCCATATATAGAAATTGTGCATATATGGAAAATATGTGCATATCTTCCATATATACATAACTTTCTTATATGTGCATATCTTCCATATATGCACGTATTTTATGTATGTGCATCTACCGTATATACGGAAATTCCATATATAGAAATTGCGCATATACGGAAATTGTGCATATACGCAATATATGCGCATATTTTTCATATATGTCCATAATTTGTATATGAGCATCTATCATATATGCGCAAATTCCATACACGTGCATATATTTTGTATATGCGTAAATTTCTTATATGTGCATATCTTCCATATATGCACGTCTTTTATATATGTGCATCTACCGTATATGCGCAACTTCCATATACAAAAATTGTGCATATACGAAAGATATGTGCATATCTTCCATATATGTGTAACTTTCTTATATGTGCATATCTTCCATATATGTACGTCTTTTATGTACGTGCATCTACCGTACATGCGCAACTTCCATAAATGGAAATTTTGCATATACGAAAATTGTGCATATATAGAAGATATGTGCGTATATTTTGTATACGTGAAACTTTTCTATATGCACATATCTTCCAGGTATATGTGCAACTTCTGTATATAAACATAACTTCCATGTATGTGAAAATTTAATGCAAGGCCATATCAACAATATGCTATGACCTCATGCATGACAACAATCATTACTCCATTATACACATTACTACATGCAACCGACAATATGCATATGCAATGCCTAACCAACTACAAATATGCATAAACACATGTAGTTGAACATAATTGATCTGTTCTTGCAATCAACCTACAAGACTTATACATGTAATCAAAATTTCAAAAGTAAACTAACATATAAGGATATAAATAGGCGACATAAAAGCAACATGTAAGTGACATGTAACCATATGTAATCTGTCATATGCTCATGACAAATACTCTTCATGAAATCAACATCAAATTCTCCATGATAACCATACTACAACCCTAATAGATCATCAGTCTAATGCAACAAGTATATAAGTGTAAGAGGCACACATGCAACTGACATGCATGCATAACTAACACATTCAACCCATCCAGTTTGAGAGTTGAAGATACACGCAACTTTCTTATATGTGCATATCTTCTGTATATGCACATCTTGTATCTACCGTATATGCACAACTTCTATATATGGAAATTGCACATATACGAAAATTGTACATATACGGAAGATATCTGCATATCTTCCGTATATGCGAAACTTCTCTATATGCACATATCTTCCAGGTATGTGTGCAACTTCTATATATAGGCATAACCTCCATGTATGTGCAACTTTAGTATATGTAACTTCCGTATATATGCATCTAGATAGTGTTTATATCAAGGCTATAAGTGTCTTTGTTTGGAATAATAAGATAATATATTCGCTATATGTTTGTATAAGGAATATAATGGTTGTAGTTTTTCATGTGCTATTAAACTAGAATGAAGTTTTCATTAAAAAACAAAACTAAAATAAATAAATAAATTATAGTGTCATTGAGGCTCTTTTATAAATATTAAATCTCATATAAGTAATTTTTGTTGGTCATAGTAAAATTATAATTAGAATGACAAAAACTATATACTACTATGTATTTGTACACACACATATATATTTCTCTCATATTTTATTATTTTCCATTAAATAAAATGGTAATAAACATTTTTTCAATATCTATAATAATATGTGGGCCATCAATATTTGTACACATACATTAAATTTTACGTATCTCGATTTTATTGTATAAATAATATATACATTGTTATGAATAATTTGTAATTGGATATTTTTTACTTGTTGTTGAGTAAAATAATAAACTATTTAAAAAAAATTCAAACTTAATTAAATAATGATATTTGATTGTCCAATAACAAGTCCTTTGAGACCATGAAAAATAGAATGCCATACAACGCTCCTTTGAATAATCTTTTCTTTTCTTTCCTTATTTGTCTTAGAATTTAAATTAATATTAATATATTTATAATTTAAATTTTTTATCAAATTAGAATTTAAATTAATTATTTAATATATTTATAATTTAAATATATAAAATAAGAATAATAGTTATAAAATAGTTAGTTTTTATTTTAAAATTATATATCACAAATTTAAAAACTAATTTAATTATATTAATTAAAAAATATTTAAAAATCTATATATTCATTAACACTAATAAAAATGTTCATTAAAAGAAAAACTAACATGATAAATTAACAAATATATATTATAAATAAAAATAACACTAAATGTTGAATATATTATCAAAAATGTTTATTTTTTATGAAATTTTTTAAAAATATTTTAAACCAAATTTTGAATTTTGAAAACATTTTTAACCACACATTGAATTTTTGAAATATTTTCTTTTAAAACAGAAAATTTTAATAATTTTTTAAAAAGTATTCATTAATGATTAAGTTATTAACATGAAAAAAACCACAATTAAACTGTTAAATTAAAACATGTAAGCTATTTATAAAAATGCCATTAAATTTCTAATGTTTATTAGAAATGTTTGGTTTTTCAAAGTTTTGAAAACATTTTTACTCAAACTTTAAATTTTTGAAATATTTTATATGCAATATTCGTTTCAAAATATATAATTTTGATATTAAAAAAAAAAAAAAATCTTCTCAAAAACTTAGCACTATGTAGGTTAAAAAGCTAATTAGAAGATTTTCAAAATATAAATATAAATAAATTGAAAAAGACTCATCGGATAGATATATAATGTAGACCATTTAAATTTGAGTGGAAATTTCATTATGATAAACTATGATAGATATATAATGTAGACCATCGAATTTATTGTTAAAATATAGAAAATGTTTCATTTGAACTAAAGATTGTTAATTATCACATTTAAAAATTTACCACATACTGTTTTTGGAGAGGACAATCAAGGCCTTAACTTAGGGAAGAAAAGGAAAAAAATTACATATTTATAATCGTTGACAGAGACAAAAGTCGAGAGGAAAAGAAAGATAGAGTTGTTGTTAGTGAATCACCATTTGGGGCTCTCTTGTAAACAAAAAGCTATTGTTGAATGGTGGTGTTACATATTTGCAATAACATCCTCAATCCTCAAACAATGGAGAGAAATGCCAGATCCATATAATAGACTTGTTGAGGATGTCGATAAACTCATTCGATGGTATTCCCATTCACCTTTGCTGGCTTCCATAGCCAAATTGAATCAACAGGGCTTTAGAAAGGGATGTATGGATGCAACCCAGAGGATGCAGCTCATTTACCATTTCATAAATCAATATATTAAGCTCATGCTCAGTTATAACAAGGCACAAAATGTCACATGGGAAAGGAGAAACCTCCTAGCACATATCTAACAATAGATGATTGAATGGAAAGCTTTGAGCATCAGTCAGACCCATATCATAACATTAACAGAACAACATGTGTCAATATAAAGATCTAGACTATACATGATCAAACCACATAATGATAATTTATTTCAAGCCTTAAGATCTCAATCCATCATTAGATCTTATCCTTCATCACACGCTAAGGTTCATCCTTGGTTTAGATTAAGCATAACACCATAAGTCAATAACCTGCATCCTAAATCTCACATGTCATCAAATGTTCAATACTTGCAAACCTTGGCCTAATGATCTTCTCCTCCTTTTATAGTTTTAGGCCTTTCTCAATACCATGGACCAAAACCACTTAGGACCAATACCTTGGACCAAATACCTAGGGTCAATACCTCGGACCAAATACCTTGGACCAATACCATGGATCAAAATACCATGGAACAAATACCTCGGACCAAAAACTTAGTTTTCCAAATTATATGCGCTTTTCATTTTGTGAAAGTGCGTGTGTATGTATACACTATTTGTGGTCAGTGAACCTACATGTATACGCAGCTTGGTCAAGGTGAACCTGTGTATACCTCTCTTTCTTCATTATGTGTAGTCTGATCTATAATTCTTTGTTGTTAATCAGCTACATGGTGAACTGCCATCTAAGTGAGTTGCCATCAAGGACAACACCTATATCATAATGCCAACAACCTCCCCCTTTGGACTTGATGGAAACAACAACACCAAGACACTCTCCCCCCTTGACATCAAGGGCAAAGAGCGGACCAAAAAGAAGACTTTCATATCTAAACTACTAAATATAAACATTGATCATGTTTTCCCTAAGCACATGTTGAAAGCTCCCCCTTTGTACATGCTGAGATGCACTATATCATCCATGCTCCCCCTGAGCATATGCAAAGTCTGCAAATATTTTCGAAAAGAATAACATAACTAAGTGACTTTGACCTTCTTATCACCAATGACTCATACATATATCAATCTCCTAACCAAGTGGGGATATACCGAATTTGACTCATCCTCCCAACCAAGTGGGGATATTCCAATTTTTTATACAAGACAGAAATATAATTACATCATGGGTCTTTATATGACCTTTACATCGAATGATATACATGACATTTATAACAGAGACCAAATATCTAAGCAAGACCATGATAGTGATCAACAACTATCATACACCATGTATGATCTTCACCATAATCATCTGTCAACAACATCCAGACCTATAACCTATATATTTCCATCATTAGTTCTAAATATATGACAAAGTAAATATCATCAACCTGTGACTAAGTATGTCGTCTATAGATATCAACTCATCCTCTTGATCTCATCAAGATCAACTTGCTTCGTTTCCTTAGTAGAAAGAGCCTTATCATAACCATCTATGAAGCAACTAAGAATATGTCATATCTCCAAGCAGTAACACAAAATCATTCACATCATATGATATGTGAAAACACCATACTCATCACATCATCATCAAGAACTGCATAATCTTTCACAAAACCCTAAATATATCAACCGTGTATCATCACTAGGGAACATCCCACATTTCATAAGCATCAACCATGATAATCAACATATGTGAGTATCAACCTATCATCATAAGGTAAGAACACATCATCATTATGTGTCTAAGTAAGCCATGTCTTCGAATATCCATGTCTTCAAACAGCTATGTCTTCATGTGACCTGCAATAACGCCATTCTCTCAGCCAACCAATAATATTTATCAATATGTAACTTAAGTAATCATCTGATATTTTATCATGGGTAACTCATAACTGTAACATATCAAGATGTATCATTTAGTCACATACGCATCATCATCATTGATTGGGTACCAAAGACTTCTAGCTATAATGCCAATAGTCAACCCTAGTGTACCAAGCACAGGGTGCTTGTTTTAGTCCATACAACACTCGTTTGAGTCTGCACACATGTGACTCTTCGTCGAAGGTCTCAAATCCTTTCGGATGCTCAATATACACCTATTCCCTAATCATGTCGCTGAGGAATGTTGTCTTCACATCAATTTGATGTATCTTCCATCCCATCTACGCCGACAGTGCTAGAATAGATATGATTGAAGAGAACCTTGTTGTTGGAGCAAAGGTCTGCTCGTAATCAATTCCCTCCACCTGAGATAATCCTTTGCCACAAATCTGGCCTTGTGTTTCTCCACACTCCCATATGTTGCTTGCTTTACCTTTTAAATCCATCTACAACTCACCACTGATGTGTCTGTTGGTCTTGGGACCACTTCCTAAACATTGTTTTTTATAATGAAGTCATACTCCTCAACCATGGCATCAACCCATATTGTTTGCTACACTACTTCCTCAAATTAGGATGGCTCAATCTCTACACTCTCACTCATCATAGCCATGTAGCTAGTGTACCAATCTGGTGACCTCCTCTGCATGCGTTGTGATGTGGGTGTTCCCACATTCCCTCTAGCATCATGCATCAATTTGTCAGCCTCTTTGGTGTGCTTCTATCCATCTCTGGAAGTATCTGCATTGGTGGTTTCTTCCACTCTTTGCTCCTCTACATGTGGCTTCTCCACATCATCCCAAGGTTCCTCCTTTGGAGCTAAAATCTCCTCATCTACATGTAATTGAATCTCCCTCTCAAGGGAAAATCCCATGGCCTTCTATTCATTGAAATTCACATCTCTATGAACCACTGCCATCCTGTTGGATGGAAGGTACACCCAATAGTTGTGAGGTGTATCAGTGTACCCCACAAATATGCCCAGGCTCTAGCTTTTTTCATGCATCCTTGGTAACATGACAGTAGACTAATGAACCAAAAATCCTGATGTGTGCCACATCTAGTTTCTTACTTAAAAAATATTTTTTTGGTGTACTCATCCTGAGAATTCGATGAGGGCTTTGGTTTATCAAATAAAGAGTTGTATTGCATGCTTCAATGCATAAGTGTAATGGTAGGCCCTGATCATGCAACATCTCCCTACCGCTCCCACAATAATTTTGTTCTTCCTTTCAGCCACCCCATTCTGCTGTGGGTTATGAGGTCCTATTAACTCCCATCAAATTCCTTCTGATACACATAATTTCTTGAATTCATTCGACAAATGTTCTCCATTATTATCGCTTTTGAGAGATTTAAATTTCTTGCCCGTTTCATTCTCAACAAGTGCTTTAAATTCACAAAATTTAGCGAACATTTGATCTTTCTTCTACATGAAGAAAATCCAACACTTACGAGAAAAATCATCAACAAATATTACATAGTACCTATGCTTGGACGTGGATGTTATCAAGAATGGTCCACATACATCTAAGTTAACTCTATCAAGGATTGCTTGCGCTTGACTATATTTATCATGAAAGGAAGCTTTGGTGTACTTACCCAACATACACCATTTTCATGTGTCTCTCTACTCTAGTGTACCCTTGGGAAGTCCTGTACAAATTTGTTGCATGATCTTTAAAGCTGTATGGTGCAAGTGACCCAATATTCTATGCCACAAATCATCGATGTCTCAGATGTACACCTTCTCTGCTTTTGTACTAAAATAAACACAATCTTATGCATCTAATTTGTAGAGGTTCTTCACCCGAACCTCGATCCGCTTCACCAGTCCTGAGGCTATGTGAAAAAGGAAAGCCTTTCCCTTGCTAAATATGACATCATAGTCACGGTCCTCCAACATGGTAACTGAAACCAAATTCTTCTTCAAACCTGAAACATACATGGCATATTTTAATGTGAGAGGAGAACTAGACTCCCTTTGAAAGGTAACAATATTGATGTCAATCACGTTATACTTCCCATCATCTCCCATATCGATGTGCATCTAGAGGTCCTTCTCCTCCAAGTCACTGAAGAATTCTTTGTTGTCAATCATATAGAATGAGGCTCCACTATCCATGTACCACACACTACCCATCACCGATGTCACAATGCAAGCGATGAGGGTGAAATCCAACTTGAATTGTGAAGAAATAGATTCACCTGTCACTCCTCCTGAGGGCTTCTTAATAGCCTTCTTATGCAGACACTTTGTAGCATAGTGTCCCAACTCATGACAGTGAAAACATTTAATCTTCGACATGTCCTTTTTCTTGTTGCCCTAACTAGAGTCTATTTTTTAATGGGATGAATTCCACTTCCCTTTCTTCACCTTTCTAGTCAAGGCATAGTTCTCGTCATCATGCTTGGATGAGGATCCATCCTTGTTGTTCTGTCGAATCTCTTCTTGTACCAAGTTGGAACACAACCGCTCCCAGTATAGTAACTTCGACTACCCATTAACTGAGTTTTGGTAATTGTGCAAGCTCTTGGGAAGTCCTAGAAGTGGTAGGCTCACTAGATCATCTTCAGCAACTATCACATCGAAACTTCCAAGCCCATCCCTGAACTTGGTCAAGTACTTTGTTATTGTGTCACTCTTCTCCATTTTGATCTTTCTGAGCTTGTCCTTCAATGCCAACTTCCTGTGGTGCTTGTTATTTCAAAAGAGGTCTATCAAGTCCTTCCACATTGAAAATGGTGTCTCCTTATCGTGGAGGTTTGAGACAATATTGTCTCGAACTCCTTCTAGGATAATCCTTCCCAGCTTTGTTACGCACGTTCTCCTATCTTCCAGATCCTAAGCATCAACTAGCTTAGGAATATATTTGTGTATGAAATCCTTAAGCCCATTGTCTTCCAACACTCTCTCCATCCTGTCCTTCCAAGAAATATAGTTTGAAATACCCTCAAGCGCATATTCGAGCCTCAATCTCTAGAATGACATCCTACTGGCTCTGAAGTCTGATACTGCAAATTTGATTTCTCCTACAAAAGACAAACTCATATTCTCCTCTTCTATAGTGGTTTCAGCTCTTATACTATCTAGAAATTCCTTTTAGATTCAAGCTGCAGATTATAATATGTTCAAATAATTGACTTGAATCTAATTTACTGATCAATGAAAACAATAAACGACCGATGAAATCACGAATCATAAAAGAGAAAGAGTTCATTCAGACACAACACAATAATTTTCTGGGAAAAACCATAGCCAAAAACCCCTGCTATTTGTATATTGCATTGATAAGAAAATATGAGAATATTATGATTCTCTTCTCAAGGCCGAGCAACCTCTGAACTATCTCTATCTATATCACTACTTCACAAACCAACTCAAACCAATACTTAGCCAAATATACTGCCTTCCAAGCTCTTATTTCCTTGCACAAATTCCTAGGGAATTAGCACATATTAATTTGGGAAATTCCTTAATTATGAATTGCACAATCCTCATAGGCCTTCCTCTTATTGCACGCACCACCTGTACAATTCAGATGATTATACAATTGATAGTACAATGTCCTTGAACTCCAATCTGAACTAGGTCTTTCTCTGATCTGACATGCATGAGTTAATTATGAGTAAATATTTAGTTTACTGATTGATCAGTGCTGGTTACACCCCACTATTGCAGGTTGAACTCCACTACTATATCTCCCATTAATTTGTCCATCATTTGGAACTAATTTAATTGAATTTAACTCAGTTGAACTGAATTAAATAATTGCAACCCAAAATAAACTCAACTAAGGCTCCTAAAAAGTAGGAGACACTCTACATGACTCTAGTTAGACTCCCAACTCAAATTAATTGATCTAACTAAGTCAAGTTAACTTATTTAACTATTACAAGTCGCTATGAGAATAGGAATTACAATTTAATTCCTAATTTAATTCGAGGAAAAAATTAAATTAGTATTTTGGTGATTGTGTTTTCAAGACATACAATTTCACAATTTCCCTTCCATGAAAGGCACAAATTGTTTCTTCAAAGTCTCTTTGATATTATTTAATTATAATCAAGCTTTTCATGAGGGATTCCTTTGGATACAAATCCCCACTACTATTGAAGAAAGTTGGAAATCTATTCTAGTAGAGAATATTTCATCTTTATTTAAAACATTATATTTCCTCCACTAGTGCCTATATCTTCTCCTCAACCAACGTCACTAATTCATGCTTCATTTTCATTTCGTTAGCCCTAGCTACCCATTCATATGTGTTGATGTTTTCCTCTACCACCTATTCCTTAGGAATTCAATTAAGAAAGCCTATAATCACTTCCGCTTTAGAGGGAGAGTCACCAATAGTGCTATTAATAGCATCCATTTCTATATGGGATCTTCTCATGATTACAATTATCTCTTGGATAAATTCTAGATGATTCCCATACTTATCTATTGTCCTTATTATTTGTCCCCATACTATTTTCCTAATTTCCTTAAGGGAAGTTTTTCTAGAGTGCTCTCTCCTTAGAAACTCTAGCTCATATTAGATTCTCTTGATGTGTTCCTTTGCCTAGAGGAGATCTATCTTGGTAAACTCTAGCTCTTGCCTTTGATTTGGAAGTGAAACCTACAACTCTTTGACAATTTCTGACACTGCTAGCGAGTCCACCTGCTTGGCAAGGATATGAATTGCCTTTCTCGTGTCTAATATCACTATGAGTGGGTCTTGGATGTTACTATCATCTTAACAACCTAGTTCTTTGTTCTTTCCCTTCATCTAGATGTCAGCAGAGTTCCTAGCAGATGAGGAGGCCATTATGATAGGGCAATCTAGTGGGAATGATTAGTTGATTGAGGGAGGAGAAAAGGAAAAAAGGGAGATTCCCATAATCAAAAGAAACAAATTAGGTAGTACCACATGTCACAACATGAGGGTAATAAGTTGGTGGGAGAAACCTTTTAAAACTTCAATTTGTGGAAATGACAGTACACACATGTGAGTTGGACATGCGGTTTTAGGATTAAATGAGCTTGAATTTAGGAAATACAAAGGTTATTTTTCCCTAGGAATGTACTTATAAGGATAATTTAACTGATTGAGGCATTTTATCTATCCAAACAAGGAAATTTATTAAGGGAGTGCATGTTTCTTCATAGGACATGGCTAGGATTTGAAATTGACCCAAATTCTTGCAAATTCTTAGAGAATGAGGTCTTAACAGGTGGGAACCATCATAGGAAAAACTTCACTGGTTTAAATTTCGAGGTTTGGGCCCAAAATTTGCTGAATTTGAAAATTAGTTAGCCCTTTGGGTGTGCATGAGATGAGTTGTAGGATGACCTATGCAGAATAAAAACAATGGGCCCCTCAAATGCCTTTTAAACCAATTCGAATGTGACACGTGTGAGGACTGGATTTAGCAGGTATTTTAAATGATGTCATGTTGACATCACCATGATGTGGGTACACCACATGGAAAGTTGAGTGGTATATTGGATGTGGCATCCTAATTCGACATTTTTGCTAATGTGTGATGGTGTGTGGTCAGCCTACATGGAGGGTCACATGGTTCCCCTTCGCATCATTTGGAGGTTAGAATCTGAAATTTTTGGAATAGTGTGAAGGGCATAGGAGCATGCCATGTGGCCCCCTCCACATTGCTCTAGTTTGTTATCATCCGGGAAAGCCTATGGCACAGAGCACCTTGAGTTGTTGGATCAACCAAGCACTTTTGTTGTTGGATCTTTACAGGTGCACAATTCCTTGAGGCTTGTGGTGGGGTGTGCCCATGACACTGTGCTGGAAAACACTTAGCGAAACTCACTCGATGGTCCTATGCCTTTAACCCACTTTTCTAATAAATAAATAAAAAATAAACCTCCCTTTTTGTGGTTAGAATTTGACAATTCATTCTTTGGTCTCTAAAAGGATTTAGAGGAAATATTCAGGGGTGAAATTATAGAACCAACAATGGCTCCATGGGGGACAACAAGCCCCTACGGTCTATTGAGAACTCTCAATTCCAACACCTTCTTCCATTAGGTTGTGGAGTATTATTTGAAAATTTGTCTTTCCCTTCCTTGTGCTTTTATTGAAAATTGAGAAATTACAAGACAAAAGAAACTTTTCGAAAACAAACTTCTTGAAAACACATCTTTTTATTTTTATTTATTTAATCTTTTTAATTTCTTTTTTAAACATGATCGAACAATGTTCATGTGAATAAAATTTTCAGGAACCTTCCATTGATAGGATTCTAGAGGAATATCCATTGAGGGTCTCCAACTAATAAATATTATTGTCCATAACTTCTTACACTCAAAATAGATCAATCCAAAGATTTTCCAATTTGCCATGCTTTTCTTTATGAGCTCAGATTGGGTCCCATTTTAGTACCAAATATCTAAATTGCAAATTTTGTTCCTTCGATCTCTTGTAAAAAACAACTTTCATCTTCTACTAGTAGGCTTTTGTTTTTCTTAGAGCCTCCTCTATTTGTTTCCAAAATTCTATCATTTGATATTGTTTACTACATTGTGCTATTATCTGGCTCCTATTCATACAACAAATTCATCATTAATAGAGTAAGATTTCATGGGAAGGAAAACATTTGTACCATATACAAATTGGTAAGGGTAGGTTCTAGTATCTCTTTTGGTACTAATTCTATCTACCCAAAATATATACTAAATACTAGCATCACATCCCTTCTTATTCTTATCCAACATCCTCTTGATGACTGTTATCATATTTTTATTTGATTATTTCACCAATTGATTCCCTTGAAGATAGTGTCTTGTAGAATGTGCAAATTCTATACTATAGTCCTAGCATAACTGCATCATCTTGAAAGACTTGAAGACCTTGGAATTATCTATAATCAAACTTTTGTGACATCCAACTCTGGAGAGAATGTGATCTTCTAGAAAAGTGATAATAGCCTTCTCATCAACCCTGCAAGTCAAAATAACTTCCATCTATTTAGTGAAATAATTATTGGCCATTAGAATATACATGTGTTCACCACTTGAATTTCGATGTATTTCTCTAATGAAGTATAATCCCCACTGCCGGAATGGAGCTTGAACTTTTATAGGCTTCAATTGTAGAGATTTAATTTTCTATTTTCCTACGAACATCTGCATTCTAGACAAGCCCTGAAAACAACAATATTGCCTTTAAAAAGGGAACACTAATAATATATGGCTCTCAAAATCTTGTATGTCATGAACTTCCATGATTGTTGTCTGTTGCATACTCCACAATAAAGTTCTGAAATAATCTCATACATTTGTTATTTAATGACACAAGTTAGTAGGATGTCGACATGTTCTTTCTAGTACAAGCCCACGCCTACAGTGGAATACTTAATTGCTTTTAGCTTCAGGGATCTGCATCTGGCCTGGGGTAGATAAGGAGGGAACTGCAAATTTTGCAACAAAAATATGATGTCTTAATACCACATGGAACTCTGAAATTTCGAAAGGTCTTATATGTTTTGAAACCAGCTCACAAAAAGATAGAAAATATATAGATCAACACCTTAGAATTTAGCCTCTTTGAGGGGGCAACCTCCTTTACATTACACAAATGAATGATTCTTTGATGATTCAAATGACAAAACCTCATTTCTATATATAGGAGTCTAAGGAGTCACCATATAACCCAGTCGACCTAACAATAATAATATAAAGGCACAAAAATAACAATAGAGGGATTCTATGGGGTAGAGTAATAACAATATGGGGACAATAGGGCACAACAATATTAATAAGGGATACAACTACAATATTAATGGGGTAATCACTAGTATTACAGGGACCTAACATGTCCCTCTCCTTCAAAAAATTGTTGTCCTCAATGCTTGAGTAGTTTTGGATTCTTCTGTATAAAATTATCATCCTCCCATGTGGAATCTTTAGCAGATAAGTTCTTCCACTTGATGAGATACTCCGAAATTGATCGATTTCGTAGCTGTTGAGTTCTTGTTTCTGTAACTGCTTCCGGTTCCAATATAATTTTTCCTTCCTCATCAAGTTCTGGCAATATTGTTTGAACTCGAAGCTTGTTGCCTATAACCTTCTTTAAACATGAAACATAGAAAATCGGGTGCACTCTAGAAGCTGCAGGAAGCTCCAATTTGTATGCCATAGTACCAATCTTTTACAACACCTTGTACGAACCATAATACTTTGGTGGTAATTTATTATCCTTCTTAGCTTGCTTGAGGGACATTTGTTTATATGGTTGTAGCCATGGGAATACCCAATAACCTACATCAAAACTTCTTTCATTGTGATGTTGATCTACCTATTGTTTCATTCTATTCTACGCCAACACGAGTTTATCCTTTAAGAGTTGGAGGACTTGTTGTTGATGCTCGATGTGATGTTCCACTGCTTGAACCTTAGAATTTTCTCTTAAATATGATGTGATGGATGTTGGTTGATATCCATAAAGTGCCATAAATGGGGTCATTTTTGTTGTTGTATGGAAGGGAGTGTTATACTAGCATTCAGCCAGAGGCAACCATTTGACCCATTGTGTCTGTTTATCAAATACAAAGCAACAAAGATATCCTTCCAAACATTTTTTTAATATCTCAATTTTCCCATCAGATTGAGGGTGATAAGATGAGCTATGAGCTAACTGAGTACCGAGACAGGAAAACAATTATGTCCAAAAAATTTCTAGTGAAAGTAGGATCTTTGTCACTTACAATAATATTTGGGTTTCCATGTAGCTTTTGAATTGTTTCCATAAATGCAGTAGAAACT
>APFE030679856.1:5379-28049 GCA_000404065.3 Pinus taeda
ATATTTTTTAATTCATGTATGTTTTGCAGTTTAGTTTAGTTGGTTGAGTCCTTATTTGTAAAGTACTTTGTTATTGGGAGGTCGGGTTATTTCTCCTTGACATTTTTGGGTGCTCTACTTATTTGGCTAGCAAGATATAGTCTTTGATGTACCTAATTTTCCATATATGTATATAATTAGAAAAAAATTGTCAACAATTTAAATATGATTATATCAAGTTCAAGCTAAAAATAATAAAAAAAAAAAAATTTAATTTAAGATTTGAAATAAATAAATCAATAATATTAAAGAAAGCATTAAAAAATAATATATCTTTGGTGGTTATACTAGCTTCCAATTATTGTAAAAAACTAAAATCCCTCATTCTCCCAATTAAAATTACACATTTGTAAAGAAACCTACATGAACTAGAATCCCTCATTCTCTCACCTAAAATTGTTCACTCCTAAAGAACCCTACCTTATGAAAATGAGTATTTTAAGAAAATCCATTTAAAACTAGCCAATATATCAATGCTTCAATATGAAATCAAACTGTGATATTCTACAAATACATAGAAAAGACTTGCAACAAGTTAAACCATATATATAACATCTTGGGAAAGTGATTTATATTAATTTATTGATATGCTCATCTAAATGGAATTTTTATTTCTAAAAAAATGCATAATAATTTAAAATATGTGAAAACTTGAATGATAAATAATATCATCAAGAACCATTTGAATGAGAATAAGAGATTTAAAAAAAAAAAAGACTAAAACATATAAGTAGATAACAAGCATTGTTTCATGTGAAAAAGGATGGGATTTTCTAAAGAAGAGAATGAGATTAACCATTAACATTAATAACATGGTTGATTTATTAATGTGTGTATCGTTAATAGGCCCTGATATATAAGAAGGCAAATCCAATTGATGAATTAATGTGTTTGGGGCTAATAGGTCCTCAGATAAAAGAGAGGATATGAGACAGGAAGTGCCAATGAATTTATGGATTTTAGAGAAATAAAAAAAAAAATGGAGACTTTCTTATTTGCTAGACTTATCAAATTACATTTTTTAGTGATTTTATGAACATATTAAATTGATTTATATTTATGATTTAGTTTTACAATTATCAATTTCAATTATATTTATCTATGTTTATGTTTATGTTATGTGAAACAAATATTTATTTTATACTTGTGAATTTGAAATATATATGTTATTAGTTAGATAAATGGAATAGGATGATAGGAAGGTATCTCTTCTTGACAAAGATTTCCGTATGCACTAATAATTTTATACATATTAATTTTTTATTTTATTTTTTATAACATATTTATTATAATTTTAATTCTTATATTAAATTTTGTATGTTTAACATATATAACTTATACTTAAAGTTAAGTATCTTTTTACAACTTCATAACATTTTTATTGTAATTTTAAATACTTACCTTAAAATCTCTGGTTTTAGCCAAAATTTCAATCTTAATTATCTTTATACATTGATATGAAAATACACAACTTTTCTATACAATTTTAATCTCTATCTTACATTTCATCCATGAAAACTCTGAACGTTACTACATCATGTTGAAAACCATAAATCTAACACTACTGAATAATATAATTATATATTATTTATGTATTATATATAATATATAATATTATATATATATATATATATATTTTATAAAGTACTAATTATAAAATATTTTTTATATATTAAATTAATTTATTCTAAATTTATGAGAGATTCTTCAGAGAAAAACCACATAAAAAATTTCATTGTCGATGCATTTGGAACTAACTAGTTTATTCTATTATATTAAATTTGTTTCCAAATTTTACATTAAAAAAATTTAAATTTTACATTATTATATTCATTTCCAATTTCAAAACTACCAAACAAATAAATAAATTCATAAACAATATTACCTGCAAATATTTCCATTTAAATACACATATTCTTAAACTAAATCATTGGCATTAATAAACATCATCATGTGTTAAAGTAATGAAATAGATTTGTTAAAATACAATAATATGTTTAATTTTGAAATAAATTTTCAAACCTTTAAATATGATATTATTAATTTTTCAATAAATATGAATTTCAATACTAAACTATTATAAATTACTTTGATTAATAAAAAATTAGTAAAAATTATTCCTTAACAATAAATTAATTATCCGATTTGACTGAATAATATTATCCGATTTGATGAGTTCACGGAAAATATATTTATTATGGGAGTTGTCTATAATGCGATTTTTTGGAGATTCCGGTGACGGAATCCGGTGGAAGAAATGAGGTTAAATCTTGATTTTTAGCAGTTAAAATGGTTTTTTAACTGCATATTTGGATTCAGCGCCCTGGAAAACCTCTGGGAGCCATTGATTGTGCAGAAACTAGCTATCAAACTTGGATTCCAATAAATTGCTGCCGGATTTTGACCGGAAAAATCGGGCGGAAAAGCTTTCAAAAAGTCGCGTTATAGACTACTGCTTTATTATGTGTTACGGGTAATTTTAAAATATTGAGACTGTAATATAACGCATTTTTTCTCTATTTTTTAAATATTTTTTATGTTAGATTTAATAGTGATAGATAATGAGAGTCGTAAGGATGAAATTAATTTTTGAAAATATTTGGGAAAAAAAGCTAGAATTTAGAAAACTCTGGATTAGTTTAGAGAAAGTTGTGTTGGTCATGCTTACATGATGATCCTTCTCCAAAAATTTTCCTCAAAATTTTTTGGAGAAAAATAAAATAAATTAAACTAGCATTTATACCTCATGTTGCAAAGGAAACGTTGTAAGGCATAGAGTGTGGAAGAATAGAGACATGTGAATGGGCATTGTTGAAAGCAATGGTGGATGATAAAGAGTTGCAATTGAAATTGTTAGTTATGTGTATGTTGAATATAGATATTTTATAAATATAGTTTGTAGAAGAACAGTGACATGTGAATGGACATTGTTGAAGACAAGGGTGGATGATATTGAGTTACACTTGAAACTATTAGTTATGTGTGTTTTGAATATGGATAAGTAATAGTAGTGTGTGGAAGAATAACAACATGTGAATGGACATTCTTGAAAGCAAGGGTGGATGATAAAGAGTTATAGTTAATGTCATATAGAGGTTATCCATTATTCACGTAGTGGTTGTTGTTTATGTGAACATATTTTTGTACATTATTTTGAGTTTTTTTTTGTATTTGGAGAATTTTTTTTTTCCATATATTACATATTTAAGAGGGCACACAAGGTTGCTAGCTATCACAAACCATCGTGAGAGTAAAAATTAAATGTCATTTTCCTACTACATGGTTATGTCAACTAGGTGTTTCAAAAAATACAAGTGAAAGCCATCAAACTCGCTGAAATCAAACTCTCGGTGAAATTTTTGTAAATATAGGGATGCACAAATTCCTTAACTTGCCAGAACTCTATTAAAATGACATTTTTCACTACTAACTTCATATGAGATGTCAATTAAACTGTTTTATTATTATTATTTTATTTTAATGTTTCATTATGCATACTAAATCTTTTTTTCATATAAAACTACATTTAAATGTTTACTCATTTACAAATACTACAACACATACCCCTTTTTCAGATTGATGTTTATGAGTAGTAGGCCAAAACATGCCAAATGCTTCAATTTCTTTTCCAAAATTTTAGAGATGCCCATTTGAAAACCCTGGATATATTAGTGTCTGATACGAACAAGTTTCAAACATACTGGTTGTTGGGGTACAAAGTTTTCTGTAAATTGCTACCAAGCAAGGAAGAAGTCATAAGTGGATTGGTATTAAAACCATGGTCGTAGCTCAAGGACGAGTGTTCTTGTCCCCAAATAAGACACTGCAACTGACATATGAGGGTGAGGTTTATGAGGTACTCATAGCAAGAGCCTAGCTCTCCGCCATAGCAGACAAAGGAGGAATACCCTTATCTACAGATATTGTAAAGCAACTGTAGCCACATTTTGAATATTGCTACAGGGGCTTAGAGCATACTATATTGCACGTTGTAAAAACTCCACATTCAAAACAAAAGTGGAAATATAAGATGAGAAACATATTGGATCATAAAGCAATGGAGAGTATAGTGGAAGCATGGGATCCTTATAATTATCGTTGGTCCTCCTTAAGCCTTGCTAGGATTGGTGGCTTAGGCAAGGAGAGTGATTTTCTAGGTATCATTTTCATTTTGTTGCTCCTATGGGGCTTCTTAGATTCAAAATTTGAAGGGACCCAACATGGGAAAAGTGTTGTTTGGTGGCTTGGGCCTGTAACACATATACTGGTACTCATATTGGACTGTGCATTTATATACACCCTTTGGCTCTCATTTTCCAACCATAAATCTCTTGACTGGAACCCTTCTTATGGTGACAATGACAAGAACTTCATGCAAAGACCACACATTATTTACATAATTCTCCATAGTCGGTGGTAAGCCAGGAATAAGGTCATTGCAGAAGAAACAGATTCCTGGTACATGTGAATTCTCCCTGGGAAGCAATCCATTCAAACCTTCTATGCTGAGTTTTCTTCGTGCTAAATATTTATACTTTTATGCCTTCCATAGTTCCAAGAGAACATTACGGTCAGAAAAATTGTTGCAATTAAGGAAGGGACACCAACCTCCTTGTGGTACCTTATTCAATACAGATGATAGATAAACGCCTTTAGAGATAGCAAAAAACAGATTGAAAGGTAGTATAAACAAAATATTTTGTGTAAACGACATCCCATGCACTATTTGTCATAGATTATCCTTCTAATATTCTCACCAGTGAAGGAAACAAATTTTTCCAAGCCCCAAAAGTCAATAAAAACAACATATTATCAATACAACAAAGCAAGGGTTTGTATCTTCCTATATTTTACATCACAACTAAGCATCAAGGGCTGGCACTTCCAAAGGAGCGTGATCAATTCTTCTTAAAATTCGCCACAACCAAAACAACACCATCAAGACCAGTAACAATATAAGTAAGAAAAATAAAATATCTAACCATATATATGTTATTATTCTCCACTGGTAATCCATTAGTGGTGACGTTTCAAGAGCTGATGTGGATTCAAGCAATCCAGATTGTAGCGTATAAGCCAGGAAAAGGAAGAGGAGATACCAAATCAGTGCAAGAGAACAAATAGATAACTAAGAAATAACAATTTGGCAAATCCCTCAGGATCACTTGATCTTGAGGGATCGCTACCTTAAGATTATCCATATCGCTGATATTTCCACTTGGCTGCTATAAGAAGGGATAACATTGCTAGCCCAAAGGGTGGACTATTATTGTTTTTATGAAATTCACTATTGTAATTTAAACTTTGATATCGACTCTCTTTAAAAGAGTGATTACCGTAAATAAGTTTTGATGCTTAATATATCGACTCTGTTGTTGTTCCATATTTGACTTTGGAGTAATCATAGTAGTGCATCCCTGGAGGCTAAGGGCCCAGCCCTGGAGGATCACTTGCTTCCTATACCATTAATTTCCGATTCCAAGTCATGTGTGGTTTGATATTTTGTTATTTGCTTAGTTTATTAATCTATTGTTCCTTATTATTCCATATATTAGCTCTATTATATCTCATTCTTATTTGAATAGTAAGGTTATTATATGTAATTAGAATGTTATGCTATTGATTCTAAGCTTATATCGCATTGTCGTTCCTTTAACAAATTATATTATTTGATAACATTGTTGTTTCTTACAGATTACCATTACTACTTGTTTATAGAGTAACATTGTTGTGTATTCATAAATCAATAATATTGTGTATTTACCTACAATTTACTTCCAAAATGTGATTGCTATTCATTTGGGATTATTGTTCCACCGTGATCGCAATTATTGTCTCTTCATAACTGCGATTAATAACTGCTGTGTTGAAACTTAGATTATTGTTTCCTTCAATATAGAAGTGTTGTATGCAGTATTCAATTTGGTTTGTTGTGTACTGATATTTGATTCAGGTTGCTATTCAATATTTCATAACTTACTTTACTTTGTTGTCCCATTTCCATTTGTTGTTCAAATCATTTCTGAAGTAAACATTGTTGCTTGATTTCCATAGATTACAATTACTGCTTCAATCATTTCGGTAGATTAATGCTTTGATGCTCAATCTTGTTAAATAGATTATATATTGTTCCTTTTCCTATTATTTGAATTATCATTGCTTTCGTGTGCACAAAATGATCTGAAACTGTTGTGAACATTGACAATTGTTGTCCAGTTCTGAGGTTGATCATCTTTTCCTTAACTGCTTTTCAATTACATCAGTTGACAAAGGGAAGGGTTATTATTAATGTACCCTTGACTAATAGAGTTCTGTAGTTCTTTAAATGAATGATTTAGTTACAAGTATTTCAAGTTCTTGGAATTACTTTTAGAATCTTGTTTCCAGTATTTAGTTACTCTTACAAAAGCACTATACTACTAGCATTACTCTGACAAATGACCGCCTCAGACTGAGTACACTCTTTGAAATAACAAATTCACTCTGGATTAATAATTAATGTATGGTAAATAGAGGTGAAAAAGACCTTTTTTATTGCTTGACAGTAGCTTTCACTATGTTTCCATTTATTTCTGAAGTGATGTACTGCCATTGGGACATCTTCTCACATGTTGTCTTCATTTCTTTTTCTCTCCCAAACTGCACAAGATCATGTCAAAGAGCCATAGTTACTCAATTAGAAATCAAGATTAGCTTGCTAATTTATGCACTCTATTATCACACTCATGATTGTAAGGGTAAGCACCATTGCTTCTTCCATACTTATCCATTCATGCCTCAGAGATAATAAACTATACATGGTCATGCTTAACTGCAGATAATCATCTTACTGTGACCAGATAGGTACCCATATAACTAAAGAAACAATGTTAAATTATATATATAATATATATATATTTATATTATTTTGCGAGAAAGGCAACCCAACCATTTCGTTTTCCAATTCAACTTGTGATATTCAATGTTTTTAAAGAAAGGAAACAATATTATTGGTTTTTTTATTTTTTATTACATGCTTCCAAGTTGGACCCGAAAGAAAAATTTAGCAGGAGAGGGAAACATCAGCAATCCAAAAAAAATCAAACTAATTAGTTGATTAAATTTCATTATTAGAAGGAATAGGATATTGGCATTTATGTATAATCTGGATTACTCTTTCCAACATTGACAGTGCTATGATTGGCTATTGGGTGAATTCTTCTGTCGTTCGTGTATGCCTGGCGCAACCTATAATGTTAATCATATCCAAGGGACATGGGAGGAGCCAAGTTCTTTGATATAATTTTAGATGGAATACATCTTAGTTAGGTGGTGCTTTGCATAGAAGGCTAAATCCCTTACTCTTTTGTTCGCCATACAATGTGCGCACAATATTTTTTTTCCCTTCATCATTTCCATGAAGCTCTTTACCAGCTGCAACTAAACTTTGGGATCAAGGTTCCTAGAATTCCATAATCTAGTAATTTAAACACAACTACATGAGCATCAACACCATTATATCCACGAGGTCGAAACATCCGTTTCTATTTCTTCGTAACTGCGGTGCGTAATGGAGCAAAAACTCATTACCACATATAGGATGAATACAACACATAGTCAAACACTAAGGCTTACTAAAATCAAAATGCAGTCAGGCTTCATAATGAGTTACTAAAGTCAAGGATGGAGTACATACTAGGAACAGTTAGGCGAAGTACCCAATCAACTCATTTCCATTGCAATTGTCAGTTTGCACAACCCATTGAAGGAAATATAAAGATTCAGTCATGCTCGTAAAATCCCTTTGATTTTTAAGAAGCCTTGTATCTTTACCTTGATATTGTATTGTTATTTTCATATAATTTTACTCAATTACCAACACAATCCCATAGTATGTATATTCTGATCTTTTCTAAGTGGCTCTCAGCCTTCACACATAATTTGGATCTTCATTCTTTTGTCTTTCTCGAACACTTTAATATTTCAATTATTCCTCATGCATAATTTATTATGCACAATTAGGCCACCAGTTAATCATTAAAGATCCTTTTTATATTAAAAAAAATAATTACATACAAGCGAAATTTATTTTAATTATTGATCCCCTAAATAACCATGGTTATGCTTAGATTCTTCTTCAAAGAGTCTTAATTTCACTTGGCAGGGAGAAATCATTCTGAATTTCATATGCTTATTTTTTTTCTTTTTGAGGTTATTGTTCTTATCGATTTTTTTAATCAAAATTCTCAATAAAATTTCTTAAGATAGATGTTTCCATGGGGCGCAATGTTTGAACTTTATGCTGCAATACCATTTGTAACATACCCCTTTGGCCTATCTTGGAATAGTAGCTTATTAGGATCCCAATTCTATAAAAGTTTCTCGTTATTATAGTTAAGATCTAACTATTGTCTTACGTAACATATTTATCATGGTAGGAACCAATATTATTCCTATTGCTATACTCATTTCTTAATAGTCTAAACAAATGCATAATATTGCACCATTCTTTTATGCTTTATCGAATCTGTAATGAGAACCCTTAAATTCATATAAACAACTTCTATATAGTAGAATCATCATTGAATATCAAGGAATAAGCATGGCATGTAAAATATATAATCTTCTATTTAATATCCACCGACATTAAGGGAGTATTATATTATGTTTACTATGGCCGACATTAACCATGCAACATTACTATAATCAAGCATCATCAAGGTAACCTAACCAATCCATGGGTTCAACATGCATAACTAACTAATTAAACTATTCTTATCTGAAGTTGTTCCTCTCCTTAGGAAATTAGAAGCATGATCTGTTAAGTTTCCCACATGCACCAGAGTTACCATTTGATGTTAAATATAATAAATATCTTAACACTATCTATGAACATTTCATAATATAAACTTCAAGGAGACATTACGAAAATAATTAGCATCTCACACTATTGTTATCATTTTCTGATTCCTTAAGTATGGCCAAAGGATTATTGACATGCACTTCAAGCCCATAATATCTATAGTCATTACATAAGAAACATTAACATGGGTAATTTACCTATGAATATTTGTCATATGCAAATTCTACGAGAAATGGGTCCTAGAACTGGTATTCCATTGAATATGTTTCTACAATTAACTTCCCACTGGAATACACATGCATAAAATAGCCATAATTTTCATAGAAGAGATAGATTTAACCATCCATATGTCTTTGCTAAATCATTTTAAATCTCATAACAAGTAAGGAAACACATACCATGCAAGTGTATCTCAACAGATTAGAGAGAAAACATCATCAACATACATTATTCCTCAAACATTCTCATGAAGAAGAAATGTAAGAAATCTTGTCATAAACAACTGAATGAATAATAGAGATAGAGTAAGAATTAATATACACACATTAAACGCATCTAACACCAATAGAACCTCACTTGGAGGGAGGAGCACCACCCCCAGCCATGAATCACCTCTGATTCTCCCCGAGCTGAAGATATTGCCAAGGATCAACTGTCCTCAATTGATCGATGCACTAAGTATTTAATACCCTCATTCATGATTTAGTTACCATTAGCGGAACCTTGCTTTATGGATGTTTCCATTTGCTTAGGTCTTATCCGGAAAAGCTCATCTTTATCTCCCACAACAGTTTTCCACATAAAATCTTTCCTTTATCTCCCGCAAAGGTTTTATGTTCGATGGATCTTTATCTCCCATCAATTCGATGGATATCCAATCCATCCAAGCTTTTCTAGAATCACATCAAGAAGCTTACCATGAAAGATTCATCTCTATCCCATTCCTCATGGGATTTGGCAAGCATCTCCTCTGTCTTGGTGCTCCACCCTCAAAGTGATTTATTTTATTAATTTATTTAATATTACATTTGCTTTTGATATTACATATCATCTAGCTTCCCTCAACTTAGGTGTAGAATAGTTTAACCCACAACGGAGGGTATCAAAGCTAGCTTTCCTCAGCTTAGGTTTACAACACTTAACACACCAGGGAGGATATCACACCTAGTTTTAACTTAGCTTAGGTTTACAATAATGTAGTACACAAGGGAGGGGTGTTACATAAGGGCCATGTATCACAAAAAAAATTGTAAACAAAGCGTCCTCATGTAGTATAAATATCATTTGCGTATGAACGAAAGAACACATAATTCAAAGTGGTTTATTGATGTTTTGTTCAGAAAAAACATTAAATTTTTAGTAATCAAGATTTAGGGATTTTGATTATTATCTTTAGGAAGGCATACTTACTCTATCTTTTTTTATTTTAACTCGGTAGCTTCTTAGGAAGAAACACATACTCTTCACCACTAAACCCATTCAAGCTCTATTAAAATGTAGTAAATAAATATTTCATTTTTATACACTGTAAAACCTAACCATTATTTATATAATTTAAAACAATAATTTTTATAATTTATTAGTTATCAAAAATTAATTTTTAATTTATTATTTTAAAAATATATTAGTTAAAATTTTTAATATATTCTATTAAAAATAAATATATAGAAACATAATAATTTTTCATATTATTATAAAATAAATCAAAGAATAATGACATCATTACCTGCATTTTTTGAATATGTTATATTAAAATTACTTGCTATTTTCTTAATAGTATTAACTTTTTATTGTTATCACTAACTACCTCATATTATCATGAGAATAAACCATAAACCACAAAATTCTTAAATCTAATATTATTAAAAAGCTTAAATCAAATATTATTTACTCGTTTCTTTTTATAGTGAATCAATTTTAATAACAATGAACATTTTCGTTACTCTTGACAACGATATTTAATCCTACTAAAATGTGCGTGTCTTATCAAGGTTTTCCCCGTCCTGCTGTAGGAGATTGCCAGCAAATTTACAGCGCCGAGCAGGACTGCATTCCTGACATTCAAATTATGAAATCGACATCGTTTCATGAGGCTAAAATATTGACATTTACCTACAATTCTTCACCTAACAGTCCTCCTGAACTAGGTTCAAATTATTCAAATGCGCATATGTTTTCCCCGTCGGTTTGTGGATGATTGACAGTAAAAGCATGGTGTACGAAAGTTAATTGACATCTCTCTCCCACATTGGAGATGACTACTATGGTTGCGGCACGAGGCGGCCGGCTGAATGCCATGAATAAGTGAATTCATTAGAAACTCATGAAACTGCGCATATTTATCAACCGTAACTCTTTGCTTTCCATATCATCATCGAAGCCCATATATATAATAACATATGTCGCTTAGCTAAAACGAATAATGACATAAGTCGATTGTTCGTTTGCTTAATAGTTCTCTTTATCCCTTTCTCTTATTTTGTCTTTTAGTATTTACCTTCCTTTTCTTCACTCATTCAACAGTTATTATCATGGTTCATAGTGAGGTTTCGAATCTATGATTACCAGGTTTGCAGTTAAAGTGGTAATTATAGCATTATTTATGTATGGAGAATGTTATTGAGTCAAAAAAATTTAGGTTAAATATTTTTTTTTTATATGTTTTATAATTAAGTGAAATTTTTTTTAGTAACCATTAAAAAAATTATAAATTAAAAAATAAAAATTCAAGAATAAGAAAAATAATTTGTAAAATATTTATTAAATAAGATTTATAACTATTATTATATTAGGTACTTAATGTTTTTTAAAAAATTATAGATGTTTTTTTTTTTTTCTCGGTAAAGACTAAATCTATTAAGTAAAATATAGTACAATCAGGAAAAGCAAAACCGGCAGACCGGAAATGATGGATGCATCAACCTCGGTCCCGGAGGAAAGATACCAACACAAAGCTATAGGAAGAGCAAGAGACCGATAGACCGGAAATGATGGACTCATCAACCTCGGTCTCGAAGGAATGAAACAATCTTAGAGCTGCAACAGAAGATTCGAAAGCAAGACTGACTATCAGGTTGTTACCCCAGCGGGTTAGAAACTGCACCACAATGTTTTTTCCCTTTCTTTTTGTTAACTTTTGTTCAGCCATCATGGGGAGAATGGGCTAGGACAACTTGAAGACTGGATTTCTCTGTCTCCGGGGACTCCTTCTCTGATTCGGAGGAAGAAGTCTCATGGGGATGTTTCTCGGAGCTAGCTGTGACATGGGTGTGCCCCATATTGTCCGGGGGCAGATCCATCGGCTGAGGCATCTGATCTGGTTCTGATTCGCTTTCCTTCTTTTCCATACTTGGGGAGCGTGAGCTTCCAGCTGGCGGTGGTGGACAGGGAGCCCAACTCTTGGGCTTGGAATGAGCGAAGAGGCCCCTTTTCGTTCTTGCTGACAGCGATGGGCAGGAGTTGTGCAGGTGCACTGTTAGGTGACAATGGCGGCATCGGAAGGCCGTGTTTTCGTACTCTATGTACTGGGTCCAGACAGAGTCCTTGATCTTGAGATTGATGTATTCTGGCAATCCCTTGCTTAAATCAAGCTCCACACAAACTCTGGCATATGTATAGAGCCCTTGCCTCTCTCTCTGGTAATCTCCTGTTAGAAAGCGACCCAAGGCATTGCCGATTTTCTTATATACATCAGTGCGCCATAGATGAACTGGGAGATTTGGGAGTCTGATCCATACCGGGGCTTTAGTGATGACTGCTGAAGCTCGGTCAAAGTCTGGAAACCATGGAGTTAGGAAGAGGCCAGCTGGGCCCATGAACCAAGGTCCTTCGTCCAGGGCGTTGTAGCAGTGCTCGAGGTCATCAAACAGCACTATAAAATATCCCTTTGCACAGAAATAAACTTTGCAACGGTCAGTCCAGTTTTCCTTGATCCAGTCATAAAGATCCTGAGAGCGCGGCCAGAGCCCATTGAATCTGCAGATGATGGCCCTTTCAGCGAATTTTTGGGTGTCGTTTGCAAGATCAGGGTAGGAAATCTCAATAGAGGGAACTTCCTCCAATTTGTCAACCAAAAAAGGCTTGGGCTTGGGAGGTTCCGGAGTTGCTGGCATCTCAGGGCGTAATGCAGCTTTGTAGGAGTTTGGAGGAGCAGAAGAGGATTGCCCTGCAGCTCCTCCTCTCAAACGAAAGGAGAACACTAGAGAGCTGTTGCTCTTTATGCTGTAAGAAGAGAGAGGAAGAGAATCTTCGAGCTGTTTACCTTGAAAGATAAGTCTCTGAATGGCTGAGGGGATCCCAAGCCTATGCTCCAGATTAGCTTTCAGATTCTGTACTAGATCTATTGGATTTACCCATTGTATGACGGTTTTGCCAGAGATCTGTACTATTTGAATTTGAAAGGGGGCAGAGGAATTATTAGAAGATTTCTGGAGCAGCTTGGGGCCAGAGTCTTTTGGGTCTTCCGCCTCTTGACGCAGGGGGTTCTGCAGGTGAGAAGAAATCTTCTGCCTGAGATAAATTTTGCCCCCATGCGAATCTGCCTTGAAGGGATCTGTGGGTCCTCTGGAAAAGCATTGCGCCAGGGTGAAAGAGGACCAGATCTGCTCAGTCGAGAGCAGAGAAATCCGAGAACATCGATTCTGTGCTCGGATATGGACTGGATCGCTGGGATCTATGCATCCTCTTCTCAGCCGCTTCCTGTTCCTTCCGAACTGTTGCCTGGGAGCTGTATAATCCTGGATCTTGTTTGAAACGGTTAGATTCGACCCAGATCTACAATGTATGGCTCTCAGATCTGGTAGATCTGGCCGAGATCTGTCAAGATTGGGCCTTACGATTTTCAGGTGGGTCGGATCTGCAGCTCGCGGCCCCTCAACCTGGCATGCAGGATTCCTCGAGCCACCTGCGTGAACGATGTTGCCACCAGCGCTATCCCCAGCCATGAAACTCCAAGAGTAATCGGTATTCGACCCTAGCCAGGGCTTCGCCTTACCACCTCCGAGGGCGACCCATACGATCGCATGGCAGCGGTCTTCGTAGGCAGTGGGGAGGCGGTGCTTGGGCGCCAGACAGTAGTCGATGGAGTATCCAGGCCAACCCCAAAAGGAGAGGTCGAAAACAGCGTGACCCTCGACCAGGCCCGACGCCGATCCAAAGCAATGTTGATCTTTGAGGGCAGCGACAGCATGGATCCGAGAGCTGGAGAGGGCTTTTGCTCTGCCGCCAGGAATCGATCCGTTTCAGAGGAAATCCAGGACCGTGAGTCGATTATCCTAACGCGCAGGCTCATGCAGGGCTTCCCTTCGACCTCTGCCCCAACGATTGAGAGCCTTGAGTCGGCGGCGCTGAGGGATTCAGAAAACCTGGTCATCGTGTCCTATGAAATAAATATTATAATTTACTAAACAAAACATTACAAGAGGAAGAGCAAACAGTGAAATGGGAATAGGGAGTTTAAGAGAAACTGAGACAGGGAATGAATATAATCATATAATCTACTACAACCATGTTACAGGAGGAAGCAAAATGAAGAATGGAACTCACTTAGGGATACCTATATACTTATCAACTTTAAATTCGTTGTCTTGGTCAATGAGGATGATTATTATCAAGATACAGGATAAAAATTGATGATGATGATTGATTTAGTTAAAATATTCTGATAGTCGTCATGGCACAGGGGCCTGTCAGAGTTTCATAATGTTTTTGAGTGCTCTGGGATTTGCTGTTAGATATCCTTCGCCAAAGCATCTTGAGAATCTTATACCCACCTAAATGTTAAAAATTAAAATAACCTTTTACGAAAGTTTGATATATTTATTATGAACTCAGCATGCCACTCAGAGGAGTAGAACCTGGGTGTTGAGGATAACACTCCAGCCCACAACCACACAGGCTAGACCCAAACGACAATATTTCTTTCTATTTAAGAATTGCTATTTCAATTTCTTCTTATAATGTGGGTCTGTTTCTTAATCAGACATTCCCAGAGTTTTCTTGCGTTTGTTTTTCTAGGCTTTTTTCTCTGTTCATCCAAGATGGTCCATTTTAGAATTTTTTGAAGTTATCTGGTTTCATTTTCTTAGATAAAAAAATTGTACTTATGTTTTTTTTTTCCAAAGCTTTTTGATAATTCATATTTGTTTGTTTTTTCGATCATTTCTAATATTTACGTCTACTTGATTGTTCTCTTGCTAATTAATAAATTTTATGGATTTAGTTATTTTTCTTATGCTTTTTGTCTGGAGTCATGGATTTCATATACTAAGCAGAAATCATCTATGTCATAATTTTTTGATTTCTTCTATATTTATAATGTTTTTTGGTTTATTTATTTTTATTTATGTGGACTTACTTCTCTGGTAATTTTTGTACTCTGATTGATTTTCATTTTCTCGTATCCCCTACATTTTTACGTTAATCACTTTTGTACTTATTTTTTCAAAAAATCATCTTTCTGTTTTGAACAAGTGCATTCATATAGCAAATTAAATGCAAAGTATGAAATAAATATTAGAATTTACTAAACAAAACATTACAAGAGGAAGAGCAAACAGCCAAATGGGAATTGGGAGTTTAAGAGAAACTGAGACAGGGAATGAATATAATCATATAATCAACTACACAAACCATATTACAGGAGGAAGCAAAATGAAGAATGGAACTCACTTAGGGATACCTATATACTTATCAACTTTAAATTCATTGTCTTGGTCAATGAGGATGTTTATTATCAAGATACAGGAAAAAAACTGATGTGATGATTGATTTAGTTAAAAAATTCTGATAGTCGTCATGGTACAGGGGCCCATCAGAGTTTCATAATGTTTTTGAGTGCTCTAGGATGTGCTGTTAGATATCCTTCGCAAAGCAACTTGAGAATCTTATGCTCACTTAAATGTTAAAAATTAAAATAACCTTTTACGAAAGTTTGTAAAATACAGATGATATCCAGAAAATCAGAAATTCCAATGCAAAGCCAATTGGCTGCTTGACAAAAGTACTAAAAGATACGCTTTTGCTGAATTCTGGGATCAAGATCCAATGATTTTGGAAGAAGCCGAGCCAAATTGAAAGTAAGACATCGGTTGATCTATCAAATGAGTTCGACTCATACTAATTATAAGCCCAAGATTATCCATAACGGGATCTTCAGATGGTAAGAGATGTTCTGATCAAACAAGTAATTTGCGTGTTTAGTTCCATCGTGACTTTGTGTATATGGAAATCCTCATGCTTATTTCCCACACAAGTACTTTCATATGTTAAGTGCTTGGCCTAGAGTGAAGGTGTTTGGCCAGGTTGTAGGAATCTTGAATGCAAAATCTAAAATGTAATATCAAAAATTCAAATGCAAGCTTTGCTACAGAAGTTGGTTAGTTGGTTTTTAGTTGCATGTATGCTGGATTACGTTTTTCAAATGGTTATGTTTAGATAGTGGACTAACAACATTGCATTTGGGCATACTTTTTGTCTTCTTGCAGGAAAATGTATACAGTATTGATTAATACGTGGAGGCGGAATGATCTTCTGAAGCAATCCGTTGCTCACTATGCAGGTTGCAGCAGTGTTGATGCAATACATGTTGTCTGGAGTGAAATTGAACCACCCTCTGCTACTCTTCAAGCCTATCTCAAAAGAAGTGTGCACTTAAAATCTAAAAATAGGAACAGACCTGACCTTAGGTTCAACCTCAATGAAGTGGACAACCTAAATAATAGATTTAGGCCAATTGAAGGCCTAAGAACAGATGCAATATTTTCAGTTGATGATGACGTCATATTTCCTTGCTCCACCTTGGAGTTTGCATTCAGTGTATGGCAAAGTGCTCCAGATAGCATGGTTGGTTTTGTACCTCGCATGCATTGGGTTGATTCAAAGGTATGCTCTGCCCACTTCTGCACTGATTGTTGCTGATGAGTATTACAATTTTGAGTAACTGAATTTTAGCTGGCCCTCAATTGTTGGCATTTAACATATAGGTATTGTGATCTTTTGCATTGTATTTGTGAGTATTAATGAAGGCTGGGATATGTTGTTTGTTCTATTTTGCTTTCATGTGTAAACATCGCTCTTTGTAAATGATAAACTAAAGATCATCTTACTTGTGGTGGCATGTTTGTCATTCTGTCTTTTATTTATTTTTCCTTCCTTTTTTGTTTGCGATTAGTTATGTTTATAACTCAAGACACAGAGGAAGGTGTTTGTACAAGTTTTATAATTCTGCAAGAGTTATACCATTTATTGATCTCTTATAGCATGATTTTCTAGTAAGCAATTTCCTTCGGTGGAGATAGATTAAAATAAATGATTGATGGCTGTCTTTAGTGTTATCTTTTTTAGAAATGGAAGAGTGCCTTTGTAGATCCTGGCATTTGAATTTCGAATATATACATTAGGTTCCTGACTATTGGGAGTTGTTAATCACCAAGATCTTGGAAACTCATATTGACTTGAGGCTTTTAGAAATTGAAGGCCAGTGGAAGTCGTTAATATCTGAGATCTTGGAAGAGCAAAGCAACTTGTGCTTGATTGTACTGGACTCTTAAGATTCGTCAATTTGAAAAGGCCAATTTTCTGGTAATTACTTTGAAGTTTCCCCAGGTTTGCAGTGTGCAGTATTATTTGAACTGTTACAGTCCTTGTAAAATTCGATATACTTATTATTGTAAGATATCTGACAATATATTTTTAATTCTGGACTCCCAAGTTTTGTCAATCTGCAGAGGCTTTTTCTTAGCCAATTGCTTTCATGTTTCCACAAGTTTGTAGTATTCTTTGAACTGTTGCAATGAAGATAAACCAATAGTCTGTGTAAAATTCTAAATAATTAAATGTCGTATGATTTCTGGTAGTAAGATTCTAATCCTGTTTCTTTGAAGCATATGGTTTTACTGCTTGTCTTTCGAGTGAAAATTCTCTTCGCCTTTTGTTCCTCATACACTTTTTATGTCTGCAGAACCATGATGTAATACGCTATACTTATGGGGGTTGGTGGTCTGTCTGGTGGATGGGCACATATAGCATGGTTCTTTCGAAGGCTGCATTTTTACATAAAAAATATCTCGATATGTATACTAATCAGATGCCAGTGTCAATCCGGGACTATGTAATCAAGGAAAGGTTTGTTCCATATCTTGCATTAGTACCTTAAACATGCTCTTATGAGTGTTCTGTTATGTCAGATGTGAACTCCAATGTTTTCCCCTTGTCATGTTTGTAATACAGAGAAATTTCCATATTGATCATGCTGTTTTTTAACTTACCTGTTTATATATAATAGGAACTGTGAAGATATTGCAATGTCTTTCCTTGTTGCAAACACAACTGGTGCTCCTCCTATCTGGGTTAAAGGTAAGCAAGGATATTACATTAATGTGTTTGTCTCTTTCTTGCATTCAAATCTTTGCCTTTCTCATTGATGAAATTATATTTGTACATCATTTCGCCTTGTGTCATTTGTTTTTTTGTAAGTTCTTTGAATTATAAGGAGCCCTCAAGTTAGCTATTAAATCTCTCTGCATAAATTATTACTCTTTTGATGTGATTGCGTTCTGGAAAGTGTATGATTGGACTATATGCTTCTGACTCTTGCCTTTTATCGGCTAAGGTTAAGTGCTTTTTAAAAAAATCAATGGTTAGCTATGAACCCCAACTCTACATTATTGCAGTAAATTCACTTTAAAGTAAGGGCTGTTCAACTCAAGTTTCAACCAATTCATAATACACATGATCCAAATTCTATGCCTGCTGGTTTTTGAACTTTGAACCTGTCTTAACAACCACACCACTGTGGATGGACGGCGCCTTACTATTGCATTGTTTTAGGAGTCAAAATGCAATCTCATGCATGATACTTCTGACCATATTCCATTAAGCATTACTGCTTATGTGAGAATAGGTGACAGTGCTTCTATAGATTCACTTCTCATTGTCCCTTTATTGTCTTCTGTTGTTTTTCAGTTGTGTCCCAAGTTACCAGGATTTGGATATGGATCTAGATCCACTAGATTTTTGAAACGCTAAGATCCGGATATGGCTAGGAAATGGGGATGAACAGTTGTGTTCATTTGATGAGGGTCTATAACCTCCTGTAATGCTATTCCACTTTATTAAACTAAGACACTCCCACCACTGCATTTTTGAAGCAATTTGTCACCGATTAGGGTCCTTTCTTTTTAGGGTCTAATTGGGGTTTTTCGTGGAGGATCCTGTGCGGGACGTTTCCACCAATGTGGGATATGTTTTCAATGGCTGACCTTGAATGGATCCAAAATGCGTTGGCATTTCTTGCTAGATCCATTCCAGATCCTGCCAGATTTGGATCTGGACCTGCATTTCCATTATGCTAGATAGGCAGATCTGGAAACTTAGGTTGTGCTCCTCTCATTGACTTGCTTAATATTTTGTGATGGTTCTAGTTTAGTTAGGAGTGACATTACATCATTGAAGTCCTTTTCTTGTGAAGTATCTCTAGCTCTTTTATGTTTCTTGATTTTGAGAATAAAAATGGAGTTTGTGGTCTCTTGCTTTGTGTGCTTGAGTTTCCTCAACTGTCTCACGTTGACAGTCATGTGGAATACATATATCTTTTCCAATTAAGCTAGAAGGCACTAGTACATGTGAGATTTAAGAGATTTAAGGTTTTGTACAAATGCACAATTATTCTCCGATTGAAATTAGAGTGGTGAATGACAACCTTGAATTCAGAGTGATGAAATGCCAGTTTTTCTAGTTTTTTTGTTTTGATATTTTGGATGTGGTACTTCTGTTGGTATGCTATTGTATGATACTTCTCTTCTATTGTAGGTGTAGACCTCTGTAACACAGGATTTGTTGAGTATGCTGAGATTAAGCTGGTGCGTCAGATTGGCATTCAGTCAAAAGTTTAAAACTTGACCTATTTTGGACAAACACTAAAGAAGGTGACATTTAAGTGTGCTTGGATGGGGAACCCGAGATCCATGCATTCCTGTGCAAACTTCCTGCTTTTATTAGCATTTACTAATTTTGATGCTAATTGAACTTTTAGTAATCTAGCTATAAGGATTTATGAATTATGGTTGCACTTAAGATTTTCCAATTTTTGAGATGGTCCCTGTGAGCCTTGTTGGCATTTGGCCCAAAAAATGGATCCAAAACACTCCTGAAGTCTTCAAGAGTTGCTTAAGATCATCCAAAGATCGAAACAATCATATGCCAAGAGCCCTTGGAAGGGCGGAAACACACTATCGGGAGGGTAAAACACATGAAAAATAGTGAAAAACCATGTATTGAAGGCATACACAATCCAACGCACAGCTGCTGTTAGATGCTGATCAACGACCTAGATCTAACCGGCTAATCTCAATCGGCCAAGCAAAAGGGACAGTTAATCGGCGGGTCGCATTGGCAGTCGCGGTGGTGGAGAACATATATATATAAAGCCCGGGGAATGAAGGACCCTGCGACTGCGATCAGATTGCATCGCAATTTCGCATCGGCGGGTCGCGTGGTTATATGACATGAAGGACCCGGGAAGCGAGCAACGCGCGATTGTGATTCATTGCATTGCTGATCGCGTCAGAACATTGCTAAGGAGCGGGGCCTCTATACAAGTATATGCGCGATGCGATGGTGCGGACCCGACGGAGTGCTGAATGATATTTCATAAAATTTGAGGTCTGCGGGTAAACCTTTTTCAATACATTTTTGTGTATTTTCGTTATATTTCAAAATACAAAGGGAAGCTTGGTGGCGCCGATTGTGATAAGTCTCGAACCTGAAAGGGTTTAGGAATGAAATCTATAATATTTGAAGTCTGGAGGGAGGCCAATTTTCATGTATTTCCCGTGTTTTTCAAGTATTTCAAAATACAAAGGGAACAAAGGGATAGGTCGTGTGCGACTCACGATAACAACCCAGAGGCCGGACCCAATGGGAGAATAGGTCATGTGCGAGGATTATTGAAGTCCGAAAGGAACAGATATTGGCGGGATTTTGTAGTTTGTAGCGTTTTTTGTGTAAAATAGAAAACATTCATGGTTATCATCTGACAGGGACCGTTGCAGGGATTTCATAGGCTCAATAGCCACTCCATTGTAGGATCAGGTGGCCAACCATCCTTAGAAGCGTTGTGCAGAAATGTTTACATGCCAGAAGAGGGATTCGGTCGGGATACAACGGCCGGCGTACAGAGCCTAGAAAGGGAAAGAGAGGGGCCACAACACGCTGCAACCCGAATCAAACAAGATCATGGAGCATCAACGGTCCGGCCAGCACAACAGCCATCCTAACAAACATTATGGGGCATCTCTAACACGAGAGAGCTCCCAGGCATCACGACAAGCTGCCCAAAATATCTAAGTATGGTTAGTCTTCTGTTAGAAGAAGAAACCTCCGAACCATGCTGCCTATTGAGGGAATCAATCAGTTGAAGAGACAAAGGGATAGATTAAGACACCTGAAGCCTCAAAAGGCTCAGGATCATTCTAAAGAAGCTATAAATAGCTGAAAGTAAAATGTAAGAAGGGTTCAACTTTTGGAGACTGTTCCTCCTCTGTTCCTTCAAGCTTCTCATCTGCATTCTTTAGTAATACATGCTTCTTTTGCTGTTATATGTTCAATGTCCATTTCTCTTCTGTTCTATGCTTGCACTTGAATAGTTTGTTCATGTTTTCTGTGTATCTGAGGCTAGAAAACTGTCATCTTATCTTTGCTTTAATATATAGGATTGCAAGCTTCCTTGCTGCCTATAGCTAGTCATTCACATATGTTCATATAGGCAATCTTCTGGTATAGTTAAGCATTCTCCATCTATCCATTAAATCTACAAACTATTGAGCATTAGTGGTCTTAAAGTCTTGTGTTGTTGAGAGTGTTCATGCATGTCTTGAGTGAGAATAGAGCTGAAATGGTCATTTGACTTGTTCCAAACCATCATCCATTCCAATAGTTCTGAGAACAATATTGAAGATTATATGTTACTAGGCATCTCCGAGCTACAACCTAGGAGAGTTTCCTGGAGTGCTAACATAATTGGCGCCGTTGTCGGGGAGAAAAAACTGAAGTTCAACTTGCCTGGGAAACGACACAGATCCAACTTTGATGATAGACAAAGTCTGGGCACAACTTTGGTTGTAATCATCTATTTGGCGACTCTACTGGAGGCCGAACCTCTTGGCGACTCCACTTCATAATTCTGGCTCAGTTTGTGAGGCATACTCGGAGAAATCCTCAGAAATCACAAGCTGACCCAGTACCTGACCCTGAAAAGACCATCAAAGAGAAGAAGGTAGTGCAGAAAGGAGCATCAGGTTTAGGTAAACCTAAACAATATTCTATATCTCTTCAAGAAAATCCTGCAATAGAACCAATACATGTTGAGAGTACAGATTCTAATACTAGCAATGAAGAAAAACTCTCAGAAATTCATAAAGCTCCTTATTCTTTAGGTTCTCCTTTTGCTTTAAGCCTAAAGGAAACCTCACCTCCTACCCATCATACTCCTTTAGTCCCGTCAGTCACTCCTCAGCCCTCTATCATTCAGACTACCAGTACTCTCTTAGTCACCATGGCTATGGCAGGTCCACAAGCACCTACCAAAATGAAAAGAATCATAGCTGCTAGGTATGAACCTCTAATACTGCCCACTCCTTTGAATGCCATGCCTACTGGAGAATATTAGAAATATAGGCCTAAGTTCACTGGTACTGAAGTTGTTACTGCTGAAGAACATCTTGAGTCATTTTATAGCTATGCTGATAATCTGGACATTAGTGAAGATGATGTGTGGATGAGAGTTTTTGTC
>APFE030679858.1:0-30455 GCA_000404065.3 Pinus taeda
AGACTTCCTACAAGCTGTCTATACTTTGTTACATCCTCAAATTCCTTTCCTTCAATAGATGTGAGCTTTAAGTTTTGTTCCATTGGAGTAGTAAGAGGATTGCACTCTATCATGCCAAACCTGTTCAACAAATCTCCAATGTATTTCTTTGAGAAAGAAATATGGAATTTGGATGTTGGGTTACTTCAATGCCAAGATAGTAATGAACATAGCCCAAATCAGTCATTTCAAAACTTTTCCCCAATTCCTTCTTTATGGATGCAATGTAGCTTTCATTGTTCCCTGTCATTAAAAGATCATCTACTTATACCACAAGATATACAATTGTTTTGCCAACTTTCTTGACAAATAAAGTTGCATAATCAAGATCAAAATGATTGAAGTTGAGTTTCAGAAGATGCTCAGTTAGTTTTTCATACCAGGCTCGTGGTGCTTGTTTGAGGCCATACAAGGACTTCACAAGTTTGCATACTTTATGTTTATGTCATTTCACAGCAAATCCTTTAGGCTGGGACATAAAAACATTCTCTTTTATATCTCCATTCAAGAAGGCAGTTTTTACATCCATTTGATGGACTTTCCAACCGTTCTGAGCTGCTAGTGCAAAGAGTGTCCTGATGGTGGCCCATTTTGCTGTGGGGGAAAAGGTTTCCTCATAATCGACCCCTTCCTTCTGTGCAAAACCTTTTGCCACAAGCCTAGCTTTGTGCTTGTCAAGTGGGTCATCAGCTTTGTACTTGTTCTTGTAGACCCACTTGCAGCCAATTGGTTTGGTTCCAAATGGATGATCAACCAGCTTCCAAATGTTGTTCTTTATGAGGGAATCATACTCCTTTTGCATTGCTTCTTTCCATTCATCATGAGAAGCATCTTCTTTAAAGGAAGTTGGTTCAAAATTTGTAGACAAGTTCAATTCACAATCATAAGAAACATCCATATCAACAAGTGAATTAGAGTCATCTACATCACCTCCATTTTGTCGATTTGAATTTCTAGTTCCTGTTTTTCCAATTTCATCAGGATGAGCACTTTCAAGTGTCTTTGTCAGCCACTTTGGGGGACCTCTATGAGATGGTCCAGGCTGCTCTGTTGATTAAGTTGGGAGTGAATCAAGATTGAGTCTCCCAATTCTATCAATTACATCACTTAAAGAATCATCCGTTGTTGGAGTTTCAGTCGGGGGAGAGTATTCTTCAGAAGAAGATTCCACATGTTGATCTAGTATAGGAATCCCCCCTTCAAGATGTGGAATCTGATTTCAAATTCTTGAAATGATTTCATTTTTGCGAATTCTATCCAAGCGATTAAGTTGCCGCTCAACAACATTGTCAGTTTTGGATGATTCAAGAAAGATTACATCTCTAGATACAACAAACTTTTTATTTACTTCATCATAGAGGCGATATGCTTTGGAGGTGTTTGAATACCCAGGAAGATACACTTACGACTTCTAGCACCAAGTTTGTTTCTATGTACCTTTGGTATCAAAGCATAACAGGTGGAACCAAAGACCCTGAGATGTTTTACCGAAGGAACATGTCCATACCACAATTCATAACTTGTTACTTATAGCATTAGATCGACATCTACTCTTTATATATGCAGCACATAGAGCTGCATTAGCCCAAAACATTATCTTTACATTCTTGAAAAAGAGAATGGATCGTACCATATTTAAGATTGTCCTATTCATTCTTTCAGCTACACCATTCTGTTGGGGATTATAAGGCACAGTTGTTTGATGTTTGATCCCCTGTTGGCGAAGATAGTTTTCAAATTCATTTGATGTGTATTATTTTCCATTATTAGTGCGAATAGACCCAATATGAGATTGTGCATCATTTTCAATCCATTTAAGAAAATTCTTGAATGTTTGAAAAACATCAGATTTGTTCTTCAATAAATAAACCCAACACATTCTGGTGTAGTCATCAATAAATGTCATCATATATTTATTTCCATTTGGAGAAGGAACAGGCATTGGACCACATAAATCTGAATAAATGAGTTCAATTTTTCTATGTGCTCTTGAATGTGAATCATGAAAACACTGTTTTCTATGCTTTCCAAGAATACAAGCATCACATTGCTTAAATTTCCTAGGAATTGTAAGCAAACCAACAACACCATTTTTCTTCAACAAGCGGAGGCTGTCATAGTTCAAATGTTCAAATCTAGCATGCCATAATAAACTTGATGGAAGTGTACCTTATTCTTGATGAGAATTGTATGAGAAATGTTGTGCATGAGCAGAGGTTCCTTGCAGCTTGAGAATCCTTTCTTCTTCTATTCCCCTCATGACAAGTGAGTGGTCAGATACTTTTCTTACCTCAAGCTTTCCATCAAATATATGAATGGAGTAACCTTGCTGGCGGATGTGGACCAAGGAAAACAAGTTTCTCTTGAGCTATGGGAGATATAGAACATGATGCAGAAGAAAGTCTAGAAGACCAGGCAGGTTAAGCCTAATTGTGCCAAGTCCCAATGGCTTGATTTTTGATTGGTCTGCAAAGTATACTGATCCATCAACATTGTCAGTAAATTCTTCAAAAAAATCTTTTCTATGAGTCATGTGGCAGGTTGCTCCTGATTCAAGCAACCAATCGTTTTTCCAAGAAGCAAGTGAAGCATTGAATAAATCTTCATTTACTCCAATGTTACATTGTGCCACAACATAGTGAGCGGATTCAGGTGCTTTACCTTTGTCTGTATCATCAATTTTACATTTCTGTTGGTTTCTTTGCTGCTCAATTTTCTCCCATGTTAGCTTGCATGTAGAGGCATCATGTGATCCATTTCTTTTGCAGCGTACGAAGTGAAAATCTGCCTTTTCTCCTTAAGAGTGTTTGCCTCCCCTGCCTCTGAAATATCTTCCTCCTCCTCTTCAACCACCTCTTCCTCTTGAAGAATCTTGAGCAGGATGATTTTCTTTATGAGCAAGGCACATAGCCTCTTCATAAGATTCAGGGGCTGTCTTCTTTCCAAAAGCTTTCTCTCTTTCAGCAAACATTTTCACAAGAGAGTCAAATGTGATATCTTTGAGATTTCCATTTACTTGCAATGACTCAAGATAATTGGAGTAAGTAGGATAAATTGCCTTGAGAAAAGCGATAAGAGGAATATCTAATTCAACCTTAGTGGATTTGATATCATGCATTATAGACTTTACTTCAGATGCAAGAGAAAGAGGATCATTATTTTGCAGTTCAAGAGTGAAGAGTCTAATCATGAGTTGAACAAATTCAAGTGCAGAATGTGAGTCATAGAGTTCTTTTAGCTTTTGTAAGGTTTCAAAGGCAGTTGAAAATGACGAAATACGACGACTCACCTCTTTATTTACAGATGCTGTGATTAATGCATAAGCTTTGCTATTCTTGTTTTCCAAAATGACGAGCTCTTTGTCTAAGGTAGGTTGTTCTGGTTCATTGTCTCCGTCTCCAACACACACTCCTTTCCACAACTCATTGAAAATGAGGGTGTGTTTTATCATCCGGGACCACTCAGGATAGTTCTCCTTGCCAGTGAGAACTATTCCCACAATAGATATGATTGAATGCATAATGTAAAAAAACTTCTGCTGGCAAAAAAATCTATGTACTGTAAAAATACTTTTGTTGGGAAAATGTGCTTCAAAATACTACAACCTTATTCTTCCTTCTTCATTTAATATACGAAGATCAAGACTATATTCTATGCATATAGACTATCACAATTTTTTTTTTTTTTTTTTTTTTTTTTTTTTTTTTGTATTACAATATGGTTGCAATTTAAGAGAAATAATATATAAGTTATTATATAAGTCTTCAAACTCAGCTTCTGGTCTTTTGAGGGAGTCTTCAAACTCAGCTTCTGGACTACGTATATATGTGAACAACTTCTGGACTTTTGAGCAAGTCTTCAAACTCAGCTTCTGGACTGCGTATATATGTGAACAGCTTCTAGACTGCGTATATGGAGCAGCGTTCACATATTGCATCAACTTATTGCTCACACAAAGACATCAAAAATACAAGGACATGTTTTGAATCTTGAACCTGTAGTGATGACTCTGTCTTTTGCTGCTAATATCGACATTCGAGACACTATCAAGTACAAGGAAGTAATGAAAGAGTTTAACCTCACATGAAGCATCGTGAAGATGCCATTTCCATTCACATTCCCAGCTTGACCATTACCTTCTCACACCATTAAATTATCTCATCTATATATACGAGTACAGGCCGGTGGGCAATACTAGTAATTTAGCAAGAGCAGGTGCGCCACATTTGGTAGAAAAACAACAATGTGTTTTTGCTACCAATTTTCAAAGTAAAGCAAAGCAATGGACAGAGAACCAGAGGATCACCAATTTCTCGTCATCATGGGAATTGTTGGAGAGGCCTTCAAGGTCATTCAAGGTCCTACCAGAAACGACATCACAATTTGGGAACCGTTTCACCTTCAAAACGTAAATGGAGACACCAAGATCAACATGAAACACACCAATGACATATTATAGGACCAACGTGTATACAACATTCAGAAAAACGCAGAGAACACTTTTCGAAAACTGGCCTCTACAATGGAACGCTGCTACTAGGTCAGGGAGGTCAGTTCTGCAATATGGGCAGAAAATAGGCTAGGCAGAAAAGGGAGTTACAAGAGCAAGAATACTAAAAATAGAGCTGGCTCTGATACCAATGTTAGACCAGGCAGTAACTCCTCAACCAAAATTGATTCGTGTGTATTATTCCTTCAGGTATGTCTTCATTATATACATGAGGGAGAGATTGTTCACTTCATCTCCCGATGACTGTTCATATTACTTATTTATCTATTTACATTATATTCACCCAATCCTGAGGATTAGGTGTCAACACAAGCCTACATATGAATCTAGTGACTCTGACAAAGTGAATTTTAGATAATTAGAATTGGTGGCCATGACTCTACTGGTAGAAGGAATAAAGGACAATCTTGTCCCATTTATAGACAACATCAATCATGCTTAGGAAATGTATGAAGCCTTGTCAAAGTTATTCACTATTAGGAACATTGGTAAAATAGCAAGTTTGAAAAATGAGCTAAGGACCACAAAGGTGACTAAAGAAGACACATTGGCCTCCTTCTTTGTGAAGATAGCAAGAATTAGGGATGAACTTTTGGCCATTGATGAAATTGTTCAAGACAAAGAACTCGTGATCATTGCTCTATTAGGACTGCCACCTACTTGGGGTGCATTTTCTACAGGACTTAACAATTGGAAGGAAACTCTCACTTTTGAAGAACTATGGATTGCTTGCAGTTAGGAAGAATTAAGGATTTCATTAGTTTCAAATTTAGAATATGTTTCAAATGCCTACATTGTTCAACATAAAGGAAAGAAATCACAAGGACCAAGGAAGAAAGTTGACATGTCCAAGGTATAATGCTATCAATGTCATAAGAAGGGTCACTACAGGAGTGACTGTCTCGACAATCCAAGAAGCAAGAAGACAGAAAGAGATCAAGCCAATGTTGCTGAAGAAGAAGACCCAAAGAAAGTCAAACCCGAAGAGTCTGACATAAAGGACTTACACTAGTAAGGCATTTTCTTGTAGCCTTAGATATCTTATTTTATATTTTTGATGTTTTAGAATTTATATGTTTTTAACATGGTTTTGGAAAAATACATTTTTTGTTTTTTGTAAGTTTATAAGCTTTGGAGGGAGCCTCCAACAACTCCCAAAGTATCTCATTTCCTTTCAATTTTTAGTTCCATGTACTCATTTAGTTGTGATTATATTAAATACTAATCATCATTCTACCTCTATTGTCTTGATTAGGAAAACGTATGTTATATTCTCAAGGAGTATGAAAGAGGACCTCTCGAGACAAGGTTTGTCAAGGAACAAAGGTACGCTTTAAAACATTGATTTCTTTATAATAAACGTTTATTGAGTTGATAATCTATTACTAACATTGTTGTGACTAGCTATAATGAATCATATTGATTCTTATTTTGGGTGATTCATCACTTGCTAAATCTACTCCACTCCTATTCTTAACTGATTTTATAGAACCCTAGATAGGTTCTTTGGAAAACCATAACCTAAGAGTATGCTAATGCGAATGTATGAAACCCTAAACTGCTTAGGGATATTGAGAAATGCTATTTGAAGTTTTTGTTGATGATTTCATGGTTAGGATTTTTGTATGATAAGGAAAACCTAACTTGTTAGGGTTGAATGATAAAGTCTAAAATCCCGAACCTTTGGAATATTGGTAATGTTGGGATTGATATGTTTCTACATTCAAACCCTAACTCATTAGGGTTTGGTGGAATGTGTAAGCACGACTGTTATAATGCCTTATGATTTCCTTGGAATGTGTGTTTGTCTAATCAAACCCTAGTTTGTTGATGTTTGTGAAGTTGGGTTTGACTATTAACATATGATATGCTATTCCTATGCATGATGATGATGTCCTAGATGTATGAGTTGACCTATTTGTCGGTGATCATGAATCCTAGGGTTTGAAACTAGTCTCTAGTCAAAGTTTGTCTTTCTAGGATGATAGTATTTGTGAAATTATAGGGTTTTGAAGTTAAACCTTAGTAGAAGTAAAAATATCTGATGATTTGAGATTTGTGTAAGATTGATGAAATCTTAGTTTTAGTTGGGAGTCATGACTGAAAATCTAGGGTTTTCAAATAACCCTAGTGGAAGCTGGTCATGTTAGTGACTAAGCTGTGATTGGTATTGATTGATTATTTTTTATGAAATCTAAGATTTGTATGAATCCCTAGTGGAAGTCTAACATATGAATTCTAAAAGTTTTTAGATACTTTGTTGATCTATATTTGTTTGAATTGTTTCTATGGTTTGCTATGTGTTGTAGTAAGGTATGTCATACCTTTGGAAGAAATATTGAAACCCTAGATATAATGAAAGTTGTTAGGAAGTAGTCTAGGTTTTATGAAAAAGTCCCTAACAATATGTTGAAGAATATGTGTTTCTTGCTTAAGTTTGGGTATATGATATATGTAAGGTTGAAATGCTTATGTAATTATGATATGGCTAACTTCATGCTTCTATAGTTTTGGTTGTACTTGCTATCTAAGTTGTGCAAGTACACAATCTTCAATATGGTAAAGATGTTCGTTGTTGTGATAAGCATGATGGGGATGATGATAAATCTCAAGAAATGGATGTAAGCCACGAAAGATTCTTCCATGAAGAAAATAGAAAAGATCTCCCTTAGATTAAGAGGGAGTTTGGATAAAGAGGTGCTCCTTGGTTGAGAGGTAGGGCGTAACTTGGTTTTGATTAAATAATGAATTTCAGAGGATATGTTGCTGAATGGGAAGTAGGAAAGGAAAATGTATGATTGAGGAATCTTCTATTAGATATTCAGTTGATAGTCCTACTATGAAAAGTTGAGAAGCAACATAAAGTTGTCTGGAAGACCCCAGAGGTTTTTATTTGATTATGTACATATGAAAGTATATTGTTGATTGGGATTGTGTTTGTATAGGCTAATCTATCAAAGGTGTTGATAGCATGCTGGTTACCAATCGGTTTGTTGGGAGAGATTGGTTATCCTAGATTTGCTGGATCTAGGAGTGTTGAGAATTTGTGAGTGAAGCATTGCTTGGGAAGACATCTGGCCAACACTCTGTGTTGATGTCTAGGTCCTAGAGTTGGAAAAGGTGGTGTTGGTTATAGAGCTCTGTTTTTGGATACACACCTGGATCTTTGGGTTGGTGGTCAGCAAGTAAGCCTGATGGTATCTAGAGAGGCTGAAAGCTTGAGTCCATCTTAGTCCCACCCATATAGATTGCCCTGGTCAAGAATTTAGTCTATGGCACTGCGGTTCTAATTTATTGAGAGACCAATGGATAGATTTCCCTGGTCAGGAATCTAGTCCATGGCATTGCGATGCCTAAAGTTCTTCATGGTTCATATATTTGATATCTTCCTTGTACTTGTATATGATAAATACCTCCCTAGTTAAGAGGGAGTGTTGGAAAATGTAACTAGGTTTGGTCTTCATTAAATGTATTTGAGTCATCTTGTAATAAGAATAAAGAAAATAATTTTATTATTATTATTATTGTGACTTACTAAAGCATTGGTTCCATGCTTGGGTCACCATGTTTTAGGTTAAAGTCGCCATTGAGGACTTCTAAGATTTATTATGAGTCAATAAAGTCATTGTACTTTAAAGAGACCCTTCTTGGGATTTTGAATCATGTAAAAATGTTTAGTATTGAGTCAAATATAATTTATGTATCCTCCACATCAAGTCGGCCTAGAAGAGATCAATTCGACCTCCCTTGAAGCATATAAATAGAAGCAAGTGGAGTTCATTTGGAGTACCTCATCTCAAGCAAGTTCGATATCTCTAAGGAAGCCAGAAAAGTGCGAAGTGGGTCTAAGGAAGCCAAAGGAAGTGAAAGTTGGGTGGAGTCTAAGGAGAAGAAGAAAAACAAAATTTTTGTGCCTCTCTCTCTTTGTTTCGTCCCCTAGTTTGGGATATTGAAGTCTTCAAAGTTTTCCTAATGCTAGAAGTTGCTCAATGCTAGATGTTGCTACATAGTTGAAGTTGCTGGAAGAGAGGTCGAAGATCTGGGAGGTTGACTTGGTGTGGAGGGAAGGTTTGGTATATGTCTAGGGTGAAGAGTATCAAAGAATACTATTGAAAGGAAGAGAATTTTCACTAGGTTTTCCCCTCGAGGGGGGTTTTTCCCTAACATAGTGCCTATATATGATGTCCATTGTTTTATGTGATTTTTATTTCGTAATTGCTTGATGAACTAAAATAAAGAAGATATAAAACTTAATAAGAAGTCAAGAACATCACAAGTAATTATCAAGTATAAGAAAATCTTTCTGCCTTTATGATTTTCTAACACAAATCTCTTCTCTTTAGCCTTCATACTTACGCCATGCACCCTCTTAGGTCTTTAGAGTGCATGAGCATATTCCGAAGGCACAAACTTCTTCTCTTCAACTTTCATACTTGCACCATTCAACTGCTTTGGTCCCTTGAGCTCATGAGTGCACTCTGAAGGCATGAAACCTCACCCTTCAACCTTAGACTTGTGCCATGTGCCCTCTTTGGTATCCTTTAGTGCACTCCTTCGACCTGAAGGATTGAGCCCTCCTTAAGAGCACTCTTTCGACCTGAAGGAATGTGCCATCTTTCTCTCTCTTGAGCGCACAATGCACTTGGGTAGCTCGAAGCCTTCCCCTTTGTCCTTTGGACTTGTGACATGCACCCTACCTTGATTGCGTTATTCCTTTGAGCGCATGATTGCATGACGAAGCCTCAGAGCTTCCCTTCTTCATCCCTTCAACCTTTCAAAGTGTGTCCATGAGCCAAAAAGCACCTTTGACCCTTTTGAGCGCATCGAAAAGGCATAAACATAATATATGGATAAAACATGGTAGATTAGGAAATTTTCAGGTTGATAGTTGCTCGTCATGGGTGATTGCAGAAGAAGGTATTCCAAGGACCTCATGGAAAGCACACACGAGGAAGATCGGGCAAAGAGGATAAACAAAGGAAGCATGAAAATACTTAAGAACACACTTGAAACTTGATGATCGAAGCACCCCAAAGACTCCAAAATTAAAGACCTTGTTGTAATTTTTTTTTACACCTTTAAAAAGTTACAATTTTTTTTCAAAAATCGCCAGTTTATTCCCTAGCCAAACCATCCGACATATGCAAATTTGACAAGGAAAGATGGTTCTGATTCATTTTTTTGGACCATTGTTTTATTATAACAGTTTTGAAGTGAATTAAAAACTAATTTTTATAAAATATATATTTATAAAATTATTTCTTTAATTTCATATACCGGGCTTAAGAGCCCACGTTCCATGCTACACATTTCACCAAGGTTGGAGCACCACCACTGACCAAGATTCAGGTCAATGTAAAATATCACAAGGCTTGTGCAACATATATCAAATCACCAGAGGAGCCCACAAGGGAACACATTTCTTTCAACTACACCTAGACAAGCATTGAGTATAATATAAACACCATTAATATTCTTCAATTGGTGCATATGGGATAAAGTCTTGTGCAAAGCCTGCAAATGTACATAAGGCCCTCAAGCTAGTTGTTTTTCACCCGAGGAAATTCTTGGTTGATCACAATATTCTTCCTTTGCTCGAAATGAATGAGTCAAAGACGAATGTGACAAGTGCTAAGATAAGGCAAAAACCAGAACAAAGTTTACCAAACATTGCCATTACCAAACATTCAACGCTTAGAGGAGCCCAGAGGGGGGCATATTCATAGGTTTAAATTGTGGTCAGGTTTTAACGGTAATAATTGCTCGAAGGGAAGATCGATGGCTGAGATAAATTGTGAACCCCCTCGTTCAAAAGTTGCTTGATGAAATGGGGAGGAGGGGGGGTCACGCAAAGGTTTTTTTTTATAAAAACACCTTTGATCACGTGGAAAGATCAGATAAATTGCGGTACCCCCAAGCAAGAAACCACTTATAGTCTAGGACCCCTCCGACAATCCACTTGTGGTTTCAGTGATAATGTAGATTTATTTTGGAAAGGGAAAATCAAGGTGAGAAGTCACCATAAGAACATATCGATAATTTTTTTTTTTATCAACCTATGATGCGCCCGTGAATGGTTTATTAAGTTCCAAGTGTAAAATGGAAATTTTATAGCGCTAAAGAAGGTGTCAATTGAGTTTGCTATCTGTTGAAAATCACTCCAAATGATTCACCACACTACACCCTATTTTAGGTACCATGATTTATCACACCTAGTAAACAAATCGAGCTATTAAGTTGACATTTTTCTTTGAAGACAAATCTATATAGAAGAACAAGGCCATGCTTATCTACTTCGAATTCTGACTCCCAAATGCTATGCTGAATAAATCTATTGGAGGGTATTAAAACATTGAAAGTTCATAGGTAGTTAACATAATTTTAAAGTTAAACCCAACATTTGATGGAAATGTCTTTCAGCATTTAGATGCAAAAATTATATTCCATGCAGTTATTCTCTATTCTTTGGTTGTGTTCTTTGAAGTATGGTAGTCCAACATCTACAATGGGCATTAACGATCTTATGGAAAATGGTGGAGCAGTGTTCGATCATCATCAACATTGGGTCAAAATTTCATGAGCATTTGCAGATAGTGAATTTCAGGTTCATTTTCTAGGAAAACTAAGGCGAATTCAAAAATTCGGAATGTGGGTATTGTGCAGAACGACATCAATTAAATATCACATGAGAATTTTCACAAAATTATCGATGGTTTTTGATAGTTCGTGGGTTCTTTGAAAGGGAATCCTTCAGATTTCATGAATGGTTGGATTGATAAAATGTCCAGTGAATGCCTCAACAATGATTTTTCTAGTTTACTTGAAATGCCATCGTTATAAAAGTAGAAACAACATATGGTATAGGCTATGCATAACCGTAATTAGCAATCTCAAGTCCCATATTATTCAATGGAGAGTTGCTTGACATCAAATGAGAGATCTAAAAGATTTAGATTGGAATATGCAGAATGTTGGTAAAGGAAAAAAATTGAAAACATTATGTGCCTTTTTGGCGAATCAAGACCAGAGAAGGTGCCAATGAGTGGTATGATATGCTATTTTTGATGAAGGTGATGGATAAATGTTCTATGGCAAGTCTAAAATACTTTTGAGAGCTCAAACTGAAGGGGAATTTTACAATTTTTGGATCATCAACATTATATACTCATTTTGAGACAGACAAGTTTTTATGTCTGGTTATGAAGTGTTTCATAAGGGGAGATCTGCATACAATTTGACAACAACAAAATAGGAAGGCACTTTGTTAGTCAAGCAGTTGGATTTTATATAGCAAAGTTTTTTCAAGCATTCAAATACCTTCATATGTTGTATAGAGATCTCAAATCTTAAAATGTTTATGTAAGAGAGGATGAACATTTGAATAGATAAGAAATTTAGTTATAAGTTCTCATCATCCATACATGATTTCTGCCGGTGATAATAATAAAGAGAGTGCTTTAATCTTAGGCTACTAATCTCATCTATATCAACACAAAATTTCTAAACAAATTTTGGAAAGGTTGCTTAGGAAAAGCAAGGTGGCAGAGTATATGTCATGTATAAGGATTGTGGAATGCATAATAAATGAGAAGGACATGGAAATAATCAAGTATATAGATATCACATTATGCTCTAATAACCCATAATTTTTTGGGGAATTAATCTTTATGATTAAAATGGTCTTAAGATGGCAATTGCATAATATAAGCAAAACATGGGTTATCCTGTTCATGTTTAAAATACTTGAACAAAGAATATGAATTTCTGGAAAAATATTGAAGGTGAAACTATGTGTGAAATTTTTATATTGCAGGTCAAACAAGAGCATATATCCTTTTTCAAATGCGTGTAGTTATATGGTAGATGTGCAAAAGTGTATGCCAGTGCAACAAGAATAGCAATATAAGCATTGTAGTCACCATGGCTATGAATTTCACACTACATCATAAGTTTAGTGAAGAGTTTGGGCTTTATTTCAATTAGCAAATAATTTTTTGCTTTATTTGTTGTCCTTTCATTAAAATCATTTAAAGAAAAGGAGACACACTATTCCTTCAAAAGAATGCATGTTGGAACATTTTTAAAATCATCAACTTTCGTAAAAATTGAGCAATATGTTGACCATGGATAGTAAAAGATCAAGTGAAGAATACCAGTGGCAAAATTTTCCTATTCTAAAGGACAATTGGCAGCTTTTGGGAGACAATTACGAAGCAACCCCATATTTCTAGGAAGTATATCAACAATCAAAGAAACATTCAGATTCCAAGGCAAAATGTCAATAGTTAAAAATATTATTTCTAGATTTGGAGGCAGAAGAATTTCTATCAGTTTCAAATTTCTTACAAATAAATCAGTGATTGTTTTATTTATTAATATTTTATCCCTGAAATCTTGCAACAACTTCAATATTGTAAAGATCTATATATACTTTCATTTTTATTGTAGAGGGGTTGGAATTTGATGCCAAAACCCTGCCATTTTTGTTAAGACTTTTATTACAAGAATTTTAATTGAAGAATTCTAGCTTTAGTTTCATGATAGAAATTGTTTTTCATGTATGTCTTTCCCTGTTATTCCATAATCTATTTTTGCATATGTTCAAGGTAACATAGGAGATAGGGCAAGGCTAAGTTTGATATCAACCTCCCTGGCATCTCGCGGCAAAGTTACCATGTACACTGAAATTAGCTAATTGAACATTCTGTTTAAATTAGCTCCTTTGCATCATTTAATTGTTGCCTTCTGTCATCTCTTGAATGTATTCTATTTGGCTATATAATTCTTCTACACCCATCTACTATATTTGGTTGATGAAGTATTCAATAATGACTACTTAATTATCTGATTTCTTTTCTATTCTTCCACCAAACTCTTTAAGGTATGTTTTTTGTTAGAATTAGACGTCGGAACTTTGATTAAGTTTCAGCAAGAGAGGACTTTATTTTTTAGCATAGATTGGATAATCATCAATAACAACAAATAATAGATCTGGCCATTATGCTTCAAAGTCCGTTGTCCACTGACAGTGAACAACGTTAAAAAAAAAAAACCTCGTAACACATGAGGGAGTCTCCTTTGGTTCGAGGGCCAACTTGAACCTAAAGTTTGGTCAAGTTGCTTTCTCAGCGCAATTTCACAGCCAAGAAATGCCTTCGAAAAAAATATAGTACTACCTTTGGAGGGTGAAAGCACCACGATCAAAAGATAAACAAAGAGAAAATATAGAGTGGTAGCCTACCACCATTGGAGAAAGTCCATGTCATCATCCATTATTAGTCATAGTCATCAAAGATAGTGACTTGTCAAGTCTCATCATATGATGATGTGAGGTTACGATGTAGAATTGTAATCATTGTAAAAGACAAATAAGTGGAAGTCCAAGAGTCATATGTGGAACATGAAGAGTCACATAGTCATCTATGGAAAAGGATTGTATATAAGTCCAAAAGTTATTTAGAAGTTCGGGAATTGTTTAGAAGTCCAAAGGACACACTAGAAGTCCAAGATTCATGAGGTTTTGAAAAGTCATTCCTCTAGCTATAAAAGAAACCTCACAACTCAAGCAAATGGATTTTGGAGGAGTAAGATTTGGAGAGCTAGTCTTGGCTTCTCTACTTGGCATAGGAGAGAAAAACTATTCTTTGAAGAAGCAAGAAGTGATTTAGTGTTCCACTATTGGAACTATTGTTCACCATTTTTATTGATGTACTTGGATATTTCACTTTATAATTGAATCTCTATGAGGAAACACATTTTCATACATGTATTTCAAATTAGGAATAGGGCTATTCTTGGGTTGTTTACGGTATATGTTTTGTTCATATGTACTAGAGAAATTGAACTATTTCGATGTCTTCAACACTTATCTTGTTGAATGTGTGTTGTATTCACCTTAATATTGCTATGTGAACTATTTCACTAACAAATAATTTCATGCTCTGCTGTGCCTCTTCTAGGATAGTACTATTGCTTTCCTCTTAGAGACTCATTTTTTGTCTCCCCTCGTGAAGGTTTCCTTTTACATCCTGCAATTGATGCTTCACAATTTCATCTTACTTTCTTATTCAAGGTTTATGTATATATTCTCTTATGTTATCCATTGAAACCAAGACAAACCTTTATATTATGGTGGATGGGTCGATACTTTGGATGGGGCTCCTACTCCAAAAAATGTGATGTCTAATTGGGACTTCACATCGGGAGACCTCCTGTATGTTGGCGGTATCCAACACCATCAACATCCTAGCACTAGAAGGAGGGCCAGATGACAAGTTGTGCCCATTGAGTCTATTTTGAATCTCTTATCTTTAATGGCTCATTCTCAAATCATACTCCCGAGGTGTTTCTCTAGTTTATGTCCCTTTGGTCAACATTTAATCTCCGGTGACCCTCTTGATGACTTGTCTCAATTGAAATTTGATGGTGAGGATGGAACATCCATAACTGAGCACATTTCCAATTTTCTTAAATTTTATGAGTATTATGAAATCGATGATAAAAATATTTCATGTGTGCTTTTCTTCCTCACCCTTGAAGGTCGTGTTAATCGATTGTGTCATACCTTACCACTTGCTTCCATCCATTCATTTGATCAATTTTTCGAGGAGATTCATCAAGATTTTGATAGGTATGATTATCAAGATGTTTTTAACAAAATCAATCAATCTAGAATGAATCCTAATGAATCAATTGAGGATTTTTATAAACGATTCCTTTACTTATGTTATGAGTTTCTTGGAGAAAATTTGGATTGGGATTTCCTTAAAGTGGATTTTGAAAGTTTGGCTCAAATCTCTTTACATGGCGAATATAAACCTCCTGATGTTTATGTTCCCCCAACTTTTGTAAATTGTGAGACACCTTTAATTCCAGAGGAGGAACCCACTATTCCTTTTGTTCCTTGTCCTCCTCCTTTTCGAGTACCAATTTGGGTGCCTCCTGGTGATAATGTTGAAGTTGGGAAATCTATAAATCAAATTCTTAATCCATCTTCTCAACCTTCCCCCACTTTTCATGATTCATATCCAATGGAGGAAGCCTTGGAATGGTTCATGGAGCCCAAGGTGAAGGCTAATCTCTTGATTTCTCAAGATGGAATTGACACCCATAAATCTAGTCGTAAATCTGATTTGAATTCCTGTCATCCTCTATCATCTCTTTCTCATGATCCTTTGCCCTATTATTTTCTTAATAAACCTATTTCAAATCCAAATAGTGATAAGGTGCAAGGCAATCACTCTTCACAGGTAGAGGAGAAGGAAATTGAGTATTCTTTTGCTCTTTCTTCTCTTTTCCAAAATCCCACGCGTCAAGATTATGTTCTTCCATCCTTGGGTTGATTTTTAATCTAGAAATCTCGGTGATGAATCAAATGAAATTTATTTTCCTAATCAATCTAAAGTCTTGGGAAACCATCATTCTATTGATGTACATGGTGATGAATTCCCAAGTGCACTTACTGATCTTCCGGTTTCTTAAGAAGATTTTGATTTGAAATATTTAGATCTTGAATTTGTTTTGGTTAAAGAAGATGTTATCATGGAAACTCCCTCTTCACCTTACTATCCCTTGTGTTCTACTTTTTGTAATGTATTAACTTGTGATGAAGATACTCCATGCTCTTCAAGTTCGCCATCTAATGAGTTGAATTTCGAATTGACACAATATAGTGAGGTCATCCATGATGAAAAATAAGGTAAGAAACTTATCAAGTATCCTTTCCATTCCTTATCATTTCCAATTTTGCATGAAGATAATCATTTTATCCAGGTTACTCATGAGATTTGTCCGATTTGTCAATCTTTAGATGTGTAATTAGAAGAATATTTTGACATGGGTAATTTGTTTGTTGAAAATGTAAATTTTGATTGAATCAGTGACATAGATGGCTACCATTTAGATTGTAAGGATCTAGTGAAAATTACTGGTGGTAGCAGTCCATGCACCATTCATAATCTGATTCAATCTTCAAAATTCAATTATTTAATTCTTGAAAGTTCTGGGGCTCATAAGGGAGTCGAGGTGCTTCAAATTTCGTTGATGGTTATGTCAGGTTCTCGTGACTCTGATAAGGCCCCCAAACTAAATTAGATTTGGATATTCTCGCAAAATTCTTTCCTTTGCATGGTTTCATTGGTTGCAAATTCCTTCTTTAAAGATGTTCATTGTTTTGAATATAACTCTTTCAATTTGCAAGATTTTGTTTTTGGTTGGATTGAGCATTTTGTTTCATTCCTCATGCAAGTATCTTATATCTAATTTGGGTTCAGAGTGTATACTTTCATGAATGAGCGAAGTTGATAATTTTGAAGATTATAATTGGCCGAATGATTCATACCTGTAACATTCTTTTGAAAGTAATCAACTCCTAATCCTTCTTGTGAATATTGTAATGCTACTCATTTTCGTTTTGGCACTGAATATCCTCTTGAGTATTAATGAATGCTTGTGTTATTTGTTGAATCAAGTTCCTCTTTTTCATCTTCTACATCTCAACTGGTTTCATGTGTTTTCCATATTGACATTATTTTTTAATGATTATGATTACAGTTTTGGTTGTAGCCAGTCATAAGTAGATGCTTTGACACATTCAACATACGAGGAATATGATTCTTTCATTCAAGGAATTATTAAAGTTGTTCAAACTGATTTATCTTTGTTGTCTCCCCATCAAGAGTATTAAGTTTTAATCAACCCATCTGATCATGGTTATTGTTTAAACAATTGTCATCTGATTGATAGTTTTCCCAGTAGTGTACATAATGATGGTTGTTTTACATCGACTGATATTTATGGTTTACCATATCAATATTTAGATGCTTTTCAAGAATTTGAGGCACTTCAACCTCTGCTGATGGTTATGTCAGGTCCTCACTATCTTGACAAGCCTTCTGAATTTGATTGGATATATTTTCCCTCGCAATATTCTCGTCCTAATTCCATGCCATTAATCAAGAAGTTATCTTTTCAAGGATTTCATTTTTCTTAAGAGGATGTTTTTGAATTTTATGATCTAATCTCCAATCAGTTGGAGGCATCTTACTTAGCAATCCCATTTTCTAGAAGCAAGTTTTGATTTCTCTCGATGTTTGCTAAGGAAGAAAATATAAGTGTAGGTGCTTTCACAAGGAGTTGTAGAGGTTTGTATGATTTCTTTTCTTATCGAAAAGGTAAGGTGGCAGGCTGGGTAAAGTCAGGTGGCATGACCCATATTTCTTTCTTTAATAAATACCTTTTAGTTTTTGGTGTAAGATATTAAAGTTTTTATCTTTTTTGATGCACATTATCATATATTGGTTTTCATTACTCGTATATTTGTGATTGCAGGTTGTGAGAAATTACGTTGGCTTCACAAGAAATATCAATACACTTAGCCCTGACCTTCTAGCTGGTTAGGTTAGGAATAAGCTTAGTTGCATTTAGTTTCCTTTGCATTGCATCCACCTTCTTTCCTGCTCTCTATCTAGTCTTTGTATCTGTTTTGGATTCAGTCTCCATTTTTTTTGTCTCTTGTAATGAGAAGTGTGACAAACACAACACTTGGCTTTTTGTTGTTATCCTTCTTTGTTTGGGAAAATTCCACAGGTTGAGCTAAGTCCAGATGGAAAATATGATTCATCCAAGAGAAGAACCTCGAGGGAACCTATTAGATCCATTCCTATTCTAGTGCCTAAACTACTCAATTTGGTGTAAATCTACCTGTGTGTTAACGCTTGTCGAATCAAGTAGAGAAAGGATAAGGGGAAAATCTAAAGCAGGCAAATTAAGATCAGAGGTCTTAAAATACTTATCTGAAGGAGAAACCTCCCCTACTCTCAATAAGTCAGGATCCCTCTTCCACCTATGGAAAATAATAAGTGTTGATGCACAATCTATACAATAAATAAATAAGGGTGAAAGAAGAGAAAGGCTTCCTACGCGGGGAGGTGAGGTAAGCAACTTCATCGGGGTACTGTCCAGGATTGCTGGTAGTGAAGCACCATTTGTGCTTCTGAAGTGACTCCATTGGGGTACTATCTAGGTTTGCTGGTAGCAGAATAACACTAGAGATGAAAAATCATACTCTAAAAATCATAAACTCATTGTGCACATTACCCTTTCCCATATCGAAAAAGTTGTGATATAGTGTACCTTCTGTATGTGTTTCGACCAAGTAGAGAAAATTAAGAAGCTAAGTATAAAAACAGGTTGAAATGGGGAACTCAGAGCAATCAATATTTCTTGAAAGTCTAGTCCTTAACTGAAAAATTTTCCCAGACATAGAAATTAAAATTCGCCCAGTGTGTCACCAAGTGTTATCGCTACTACACCACCCTCCAAAATTTCCACTACATTTCAAATTTTGGAGCCTACTTCATTGTCATATCAAGTGTCGTACCATTCATCAAATGTCGTTTCATGTTACTTTGTGTGTCATAAGTGTTCTTGAATGATCTCAAGTGTCATCACATTGATTAGAACATCTCTAGGTGCATTTCATGATCACAACATATTTGTTTTGTAAAACAACACTTTTGAGTTACAGTCGCACACACTTCACTCGTTATACTTGAGGAAGATGTATAAAGTGGAATTTTGATGTATATTCATTGTTGATCAAGATTTTATAAGTTATCTCAATGAGTTGGTATGTTTCATATGTGGTTTTATGTCTAAAACTCATCCAGTGTGCCCCTTGCCTTATCACCTAGACTTAGACAAACTTCGGTTGCAAAACGAGCTCATTAAGGCTAAGAGTGCATGAGCACACTCCAAAGCCTTGATGGGAGACACTTTATTTTTCGAAACTGGAGACACTTCATTTTTCGAAATTACACCTTGTTCCCTCCTTGAGAGCTGGGTGCACTCCTAAATCACGAATCCCCTTCCTTATTTTGAAATGCACCCTCCAAAATGAATAATTCTTCCATGAGCGTACTCCTTTAACTCGAAGAAGTGTGCCCCCCTTGAGCGCACTGGTGCACCCTAAAGATTCGAAGCTCAATCCTTTAGCCTACCCCGATGCGCCATGCACCCTCCAGACCTTTGAGCACATGAGTGAATTCTGAAGGCACAAATCTCTTCTCTTCAACCTTCAGACTTGCACCATGCACCCTATTGGGTCTCTTGAGCACATGAGTGCACTATGAAGGCACGAAGCCTCACCCTTTAGCCTTCAAAATTACGCCATGCACCCTCTTTGGTCTCCTTTAGCGCACTCCTTCGACCTAAAGATATTCTCCCTCCTTGAGAGCACTCCTTCGACATGAAGGAATGCGCCATCCTTGAGAGCACTCCTTCGACTTGAAGGAGTGCAACCTCCTTGAGAGAACTCCTTTGACCTGAAGTAGTGCAAACTCTTTCTCTCCCTTGAGCATACAACACACTTGGGAAGCCTGAAACCTTCCCCTTTGTCCTTGGGAATTGCGACATGCGCCTTGACTTGACTGTGTTATTCCCTTGAGCACATGACAAAGCCTCAAAGCTTCCCTTCTTCAGCCTTTCAACCTTTCAAAGTGTGCCCATGCGCCTAGAAGCACCTTTGACCATTTTGAGCACACCGGAAAGGCACAAATAGAAAATATGCATAAAACATGGTAGATTAGGAAATTTTTAGGCTGATATTTTCTCGTCATGGGTGATTGTAGAAGCAGGAATTTCAGGGACCTCATGACAATCACACATGAGGAATATCAAGAAAAGAGGATAAATAAAGGAAGCATGAAAAGAACTAAGAACGCACATGAAACTTGATGATCGAAGCACCCAAAAGAATCCAAGATTGAAGAACCTTTGGAGGGTGAAAGCGTCATGATCAAAAGCTAAACAAAGAAAAAAGATAGAGTGGCATCCATGCCACCACTGGAGAAAGTCCATGTCATCAATGACTATCAGTCCCAGTCATCAAAGATAGTGACATGTAAAGTCTCATCATATTATTATGTAAGGTTATTGTGTAGTATTGTAATAATTGTAAAAGACAAATAAGTGGAAGTCCAAGAGTCATATGTGGAACATGAAGAGTCACAAAATCATATATGGAAAAAAAAGTATATAAGCCTGAAATTCATTTAGAAGTTCAATAATTGTTTAGAAGTCCAAGAGTCATGGGGGTAATCCAAGAGTCATGAGGATATGAAAGGTCATTTGTCTTGTTATAAATGAAACCTCATAACTCAAGAAAAGGGATTTTGAAGGGCTAGTCTTGGCTTCTCTACTTGGTATAGGAGAGAAAAACTATTCTTTGGAGAAGAAATAAGCGACTTAATGTTCCACTATTGGAACTAGTGTTCACCATTGTAGTTAATGTACTTGGAGCTTTGACCTTATAACTGAAGCTCTATGAGCCAACACATTTTCATACATGTATTGCAAATGTTTTAGGACTATTCTTGGGATGTTTACGGTATATGTTTTGTTCATATGTACTAGAGAATTTGAACTATTTCGGTGGCTTCGGTACTTATCTTGTTGAATGTGTGTTGTGTTTGCCTTAATATTGTTGCGTGAACTATTTTGCTAGCGAATATTTTTAGCTCTTGTGTGCTTCTTCTAGGATAGTACTATTAATTTCCTCTTAGAGACTCACTTTTTGTCTCCACTTGTGAAGGTTTCCTTTCAAATCCTACAATTGGTGCTTCACAATGTCATATTACTTTCTTATTTAAGGTTTATGTATATAATCTCTTATGTTATTTGTTGAAAGCAAGATGAACCTTTATGTTATGGTGGTCAGGTCGATACTCCGGATGGGGCTCCTACTCCAAACAGTGTAAGGTCTAATTAGAATTTCACATTGGGGAGACCCCCTATATGTTTGTGGTATCAAGCAACCTCAACAAAGCGCAATGATCATAACATTTGGTATATGAGCTCTTGATTCTAGGGTTTTTCTATTTCAAACAGGTCATCGTGAAATTTTCATTATATATTTTTTCTATGAGGTTTCATATGGTGAAACATGGACAAGGTTGATCAGATATCCAGAGCAATATTTGGTTAAAGTTTCAAATCATGGTTTGATATATTTTTAGAGATATGGTGCAAGGAAGTTAGGGTTTCTAAATGCTCCTAAATTCCATCTCAAACATGCCAATTCAGAATTTTCACTATAACGTTTCTTTTGTAAGGAATCAGGCCATCAAACTTCTCCTACATTGAGGAGACATCGTGGTAAATATCTGGTCCAAGTTTCAGATCTTGGTACACTATCTTTTTGGAGATATACTCCAAGGAAGTTAGGGTTTTTATATGCTCTAGAGTTCAATCTCAAAAATGTCAGTTTGGATTTTTTTTTTGTAATGTTTCATAAAGTGAAGCTTAGATCATATTAAGGAGAAATCTTGAGGAATATTTGGTTCCATTTTTAGAAATTGGTTATCTATACTTTGAGAGCTATACCCTATGGAATTTAGAGTTTTTGAACAATCACGAAATAAATTTTAAACATGTTTGCTATTTTGGCTATATTTTATTGTCTAGAAAGTTTCGGACTATGAAATCCTTAGGAATTTCAAGAGACATATGGAAGTACCTTAGGTATAGGTGTTATAATTCTATTTCAAGGATTAGACATGTGACTCTATACAAGTTTGCTCGTGGGAAGAGGCTAAAAAAATCAACAAGTTTTGAGAAAGATATTATAACTTTTAGTTGACACATTAGGTTCAGTTCACACCTATGGAATTGAAAAAACTACATATCATATTATTGCAGAACAAATTTTCCATAAGGCCTCAAATCCTATAGATATATCAATAAAGCTTCGACTATTACAATATTCTCCAAATTAAGGTACACAACTTACGATTGACCTAACTATTCATTAGAAGATTCCATTTTTTTCCAACTTTCCTCCAAAGAAAGCTACCACACCAATTAAATTTACTGAAGGCTCATCCTTGATTCACGAAGAAACGAAAGATTCAAAATTTAGGTTATCTCAATCAATGTTTTAAAACTTCAACTTCGACACCGACTCGGCCGAGGGTCAACTCCGACTCCGACTCCGACTCGGTATCAACTCGGCCAGCTCAATTTCAATGACTCGGTTGTTGTAAAAAATACATTAAATATTTAATTTTTTATAAAAAAACATAATTTAAAGATTTTCATTCATGTTTCCAAATACACAACATTAGAATATAGATAGAAGAAAACATATGATCAAAGCGAGCTCATGTACATATCCATTATATCAAAATGGCACCCAGTGCACTATCCAATACATACATGATGATGATATAGAGAATTGAGATAAAAAAAAAAAAACACATAACAAATGATGCAAGATATTCTGATTATTAGAACACAGAAAATTCAATCCAAAAATTTGCACAGTAAGGATGAAATTTCTTTTTTTATTAAGCAGTGTTAGTCTGTTCATCCACACCAAAAACCAAAGCTTTATTAACTTACCCTTAATCTCCATGTTCTATTTTGGATGTCCGATTAATCCTTGAATTCTATTTTGGAGGAAAAGGAGGATGCATAGAGAAAAAACATTTTTGTGTATGGGACATAAACTGTGCCTATTGCATGATGCATCAAAGGAGTGGATGCCACATTATTTTGTAAAACTTTGGCATTACTGATGATATTTCATGGATTAGAACAACTATTGTAGAAGGTGTGGTGACAAGAAGGAGAAATAAACAAATTATTGGATTTATAATTATATTAATTTCTACTTCATCAAACGGAGAGATTCTTCTGTTACTGTAATTATGTTTGTCTCTAAATTTCCTTTAGGCTTAAAATTGACACCTTTGTGTCAATACTTTTCAAAAGAGATGTGAAAGGTGGTGGTCTTTGTGAGGTCAATGGGATTTGGTGATGTGCTATATGCAACTAGTCAACTGACACTTCTACAACAAATATTGCAACTAACACTTCTGCCAACAAATATTTATGTTCGAGTTGTGTTTTAGAAACTATACATTTTGCAAGGTGAAACTCAGTTTTCTATGGGATTCAATTTCCAATTCTGTAGGCTCCTAGCCTATCATTTATGATTCAAATTTCAAATAGCCAATAATCAGAAAGTTTGTTTACATGTTAAAATGTCACAGTGAATTCAATTTTCGAAAGAACATTGAATCTTTTGATTGATGATACTTAATTTATTCCATACAATTCATCTGGATTTTGTAGCCTGGGCCTCTTTTTCTAACTTGGTAGGGTTAATGTTGGCTCGGCCGAGTTGACCAAGTTGTTAGGCAACTCAGCCGGCTCGGTATTAACCCAGCCGACCGAACCGAATCCAAGGCTGAGTCAATATTTTTTGGCATGGCTCGGACCAACTCAGCCGAGTCGGTTCTGAGCCGACCGGTTTTGAAAACAGTGATCTCAATTAGAGAAGAAAGTTAATGAAATGGATGGTAGTATTGTGAAAAAGGTGGATTTCTTAGTTTTCAAGAAATCATGAACATAAGGAGAAACATGTTATTTAGAATCAATTTCATATGGGGAGTATGCTAACAAAATTGGAGAACACAATTTATGAATCACAGAACCATAATCATGAATTTTCAATATAACATACACATCATTAGGGCTTCAAGTCAACACCAAGGAACTACCACATTCTGAAGATTGATATGAGGAAATTTGATGGTAATGATCCTGTAACATGGATATTTTAGATGGAGCAATACTTTGATCTACGCCAAGTGGCATCCTTACAAAAGGTAAATATTGCATGAATGTTTTTAGAACAAGACCAAAATGTATGGTATCAATGGATTTGTGAAGGAAAAAAAGATTCAGTTATATCTTGGTCCATTTTTACAAAGGAATTGATAACACATTATGGGGATATTAAGAGCAACACATTATTTATTCAATTGGTAAATGGAAAAAAATATCCTGTTATAGTGCACATTCAACAATTCCAAAAGCTGAGTCTCAAAGTAAATATTATTCAGAGGATAACTTATTAGACCTATTTCTGGGTACTTTAAAGTAAAACATCCAACATGAGGCGCATATCTTTGAACCTAAATCTCTAGAGCATGATTTCAATCTGTTAAGGAAAGTTGAAAGTGAAAATATGGCCCCTAGAAAATTGGTCCTAATAACTATAGAAAAAATCATGCTCCCTTTCCTAAACCAACAAGATCGACTCAACAAATTGACGAAAGTAGAACAACGAGACTATGTTTCAATTGTGACAACAAGTATAGTAAAGGGCATAAATGAATTGATAAGAAATTATTCTACATAGACTATGAAGCTGAGAATATCAAGAAGAGGAAACTTCACAAGATATATAACTATAAGAAACTACTTCGACAATATCTTGTCATGCATTAGCCGACATTAGTACTTCAAAAACCCTCAATATAGAAGGATGTATCAAAAGGCAAAGGGTAACAATATTGGTTGATTCAATTAGTACCCATAACTTCATCATTTACAAATGATCAAAACTTTCTAATTGCTTTTTATATCTGACACCAAAATTTCACGTGATGATTGCAGATGGAGGTACCATAAACTGTTCAAGGAAGTGCAATAAGATTAAACTGCATATGGGGGAGCATTTATTGGTTAGTACCATGATTAAAATCCAAATGAGTGGTGTTGATATTGTATTAGAGGTCTAATGGTTACAATCGTTTGGAATAGTGACCCTTAATTTCAAAGGTCTTTTCATAATAATTTTCTCAAAATGAAAGGAAATGGATCTTAGAGGTATCCAAGGGAAACCTAGTAAATTTATAAGCTCTAATAGCATGAAAAAATTGCTAAAAAAGGGACATCAATGTGTAGTTGCACAATTATGTTCATTAGATGTTCAAGCATCTCTATCTTTTGTGCTAGTGGATGTTCAAAAAGTTACCAACAATCATGCTAAGGTATTTGGAGAAATGCGTAAGGGTCTTCCACTTTTTTGAGAACATGACCATGCTATTCATTTGCAACCGAGAAGTGTACCATTTAACATTAGGCCTTACAGATATCCACATGCACAAAAGAGTGAGATTTAGCATATGGTTTAAGAAATGTTAGAGGCAAACATTATTCAGCCTAGCCAGAGTGCATTCCCTTCACCAACGGTGATGTTTATAAAAAAGTATGGTCCATGGCATGTGTCCATACTATAGACAACTTAACAAAATAACAAACCAAGATAAGTTACATATTCCTATTTGTTATGCCCCTATACCAATAGGTGTCATATATCATGATTGACTTGGTTAAGCTTTGAAATATGTTCATACCTTTACTTGTTGCAAAGGTTTTTCACATTTGAAAAAAAAAAAAAAAAAAAAATAAATAAATAAAATAAAAAAATGTAAAGAGGGTATACCCTAAAAGAAAAATCAAAGGGTGAAAAGAATAAAAAGAGGTCAAAAAATGAAAGAAAATGAACTCCAACAAAAGAAAAGACTAGGAAAGTGTGCAAGTCTAAATGCCACTACTTTTTTACTTCGGTATAATAAAAGATTGTGTGCAGTTTGTCACCTATGCCACAATTCATGAATAGTCAAATAGTTTAAGCTTGACTAGTTCATATTTCAATTTCATGTTGTAGAAATAGGGCATAAAGATCTGACCAAACAATTTAATCTTGACAGATAAGTAGATAGGTAGAGTGAATAAAAGGAGCTCAATAGTTTAATCTGAGCCCTTGGATGTAATAAGTGTAGACTTAGCTAGGCACCACTATGTAAAAGAAAAGAAAGTTTAACAATGGTTTGCTAGTCTAAGTGCACCGCAATAAATAAGTGAAAATGCTAGGTTAAAGTAGGTAGGCTAAGTAGATGATGGTTGCAGAATAAATGTCTAATGAATGATAAGTTTAAATGTGTAAATATTTTACTTTCATCACAAAGCAAAGGCATGTATCGCAGGGAAGGCACATCAAGCAAGCAGAGTAAAAAATAATTAACTTCCCTACTCATTTCCTCTAAGTCCTCACTAATTCCCTTAGTACTAAAGGTAATTACCAAAGTTAGAGGGGCTCAAAGCATTTCTTTGACTTTTGGAGGGACCGGACCCTCAGCCCAATAATTTATAATGCCTTAAGTACTTAAGCCCCTTCACCAATAATCACAACCCTTCATAAGTTTTTCATTTCCCTAATAAATCTTTTCAAAATCCTATTTTACTTAGGGAAAATAAAACACTTTCCATATAAACCCTCATATTCACTTAGCTTAGGTTTTAAATATATATATAAAAATGTTTTAAACTTAGCACGCATTTCACAAAGTCATATTAACCACTAATTCATATTATTATATAATTCCCCCATATAAAGGTTACCCCTCCTGTATTATTGTAAATATGCAAATACCCCAAATTTCTATATATCCCGCCCCTCGGTTAAATATAACCATAATAAAACTCATAAACGGGATTAATTAACTACTCTGTAGTTAATTAAGAACCCGATCCCTGCCATGCTAAAACAAGGATTAATTAATCCCCACGGTTAATTAATAACTTTTTGAACCAATTGCTTTACCCCCGATATGATTAAAAATATTAATTAATATTGGGCTCGCCCTCCGTTAACCTTCCGCCACTTCACCTCCCCGACAACCGTCTGATCGGATGTTGCAGATCCGACGGTCATCACACATATCACACGGGCTCCGCAGTCGACCTTTAGCGTGCGATAGAGAGTGGTTTCATAAATAATACCTGTGCTACGTGTCAAACATTGTATTGAATATCATGGCCTCACCCAAATACCACTTACCCTCCGCCAACGGTGTGATGAAAATTGCTTACCGCCTCCTGCTATCAGCAAAACATCAAATCACTTCCCCGCTGACGTCATCTATCCAAATCTCGAGCCTGCCAAAGCTTTGACTTTGTATAAAAACAAAGTTAAACCATTTTTCGTCCTTATTCCACAAACACATGCATGCAACCTGAACATTGAAGTCGACCAGCTCGTGCACCCAACTATCAGCCACCCTCAAACTTGCAGTTCGACGCCGCTCCAAGTCTGCCATTCGCACTTAGTGAACCTGCATTCCATTTCCCGTCACTAAAAATAGGTATTTACCAATTTTCGTCCAGAACCCTGTAAATACTTGCTTTCCTCTGTAATTAATTTGAAAAAACCCAAATTTCATTATAATTCAGTTGTTGAATTTAGAATTCAGGATTCCCAAGACCCTCTGCTTTCACCAAATCCACTTAAAAAACCCCATTTTCCTTTCTGAATCCACAAGAACTAGAATGGAAACCCCCGTGGCCCTCAGTGTAGCGCCTATCACTACCCCTCATCAAGACTTGGATTATCTGCCCTTAACAGATAAAGATTTTCAAATAAAATACCTTGTAACTAAAGAAAATCCCCTGAAAATATTTTGTCAATGCCGGGACAATTACCTGAATAACTTTGTTCCCGTAGGACTTTGGGAATCAAATCTCCCAAGGTACATGCTCCCCTTTGTGTGTATTTTCCCTGACATTATCCATCAATGTCATGCCAATTACAATCCCACCCTCAGAGCAATGATGTCCCCAAATCAAATGGTTCTCTTCACAGTTATTGTAGATTCAATCAATGAGATGCTTCAGTTTCAGTCCAGTCAAGACCTCACCCCCATTTCCCTTGGTGAATTACTAGAAAAATCATCTAAATTGTCCTAGTCTAAAATCAGTCGCCTTTGCCAGACTTTTATGGATAAACATCATCAACCCAAAGATCTTCCTCCCTATATGTCATCTTCCTTCACACAGATAGGTAAAAACATAGTCAATATGATAGCTGCAGTCATGGGTTTCAATACTAGTGAGTATGTAGATGAATTGACCCTAGTTTTAATGTCCATTTTTACCCCTGGTCAGCCTCCTGCTATCAAATATAACTATGCTACTTTTATTGCTGAGAAAATCCATGACCAGTTCATGAGACTAGAGAATGAAAAGGTATTTAAGTATTCCACAATCATATATCACCTTTTCCTTTATTATCAGTATGACCAGTTCCCATTTTCTGTCAATAAACTTGATACAAAAGGCAATCCTAGATCAATTATTTTTTGGATTTCCATCTTCCATGATTCACCTGGTCCATGTTCATAGAATGAATTCATTGACCAGTTTGTCCACCCAGTGACCACCATGCTGACAGGAAGCCCTCCTCCTAGGATTAGTGATGAAATCAAAAGAATCCTTCAGCTCTCTAAGCAGCACAAGATAGGTGACTGGTACTTGTACTAGAGTCACACAGAGACCGGAATTTATGGTTGTGAACTTCCTCTGTTCAAACTACCAAGGTATGTTCCTATGAGGTTGTTTTCCTTGGAATATTATAGGCAAATTTTAGACTCTAATCAAACTCATTTCACCAAGGCCAAGAAGAAAGCACAATTGAGAATTAAAGACCACCTAGGCCCGTTTGTCTGCAACAATAGAGAAGCAGGCAAAAGAGCAGAAGAAATCATAGAAAGAATCAAACTAAAGAAAAGTTTTGCTTGGAGGCATGATCCACAAGGTTTCATTTGTGATAGGAGAATGTAACACAAGCTGTCACCATATTTCCATCACAAAATCCCTGAAATAGAACAATATGCAAATACGGATGAATGGAAGGAAGGTACTCTAGTTGAAATGGATAGTGATCAAGTTGATGTAGAAAATGTGATGAAAGACTTATGTTAGAGTCGGTCTAGTTATCCCTCCATCAGAGATCAAAGCTCTTTTTTGCATTTCATGTTTTAGGTGTCCCACCAGTTTTTCATCAGTTGCATTTCGTTAGGCATGCCATAACTCTGATGTAGTGGTCTGTGTCATTCTTTCCCCTCGTGCATATCACCGCTGGTTCAGGTTAAATCATAAAGCTTCACAAGTCATTTATAGTCATATTTTAAATTTTTAGGTCTAGGTCTAGGGTTTGAGTTAATTTAGTCTTGAAAAGTCTTAGAAGACCAGCAGGCCAGAGGGATGTCTTAGATAGATCATCACTTCAATAATTCTCACCATTGTATAGTTGAATAAGGACTTCTCTTCAAAACTCTGTTTTGAAGACAAGTTGACACCTCATTTTTGTAAAAATTGTCAAAATTTTCAGTTCTTCAATTGTTCAAGTGCAGCCCTGGTCTCCTTTGCTGAAGCATATCAGAGCTATCCCTGCAAAAAATTACCAGAGAAAATCATCATTTCAACCTATTTTATGAACGAAATCAAAAAGGTCAGAGCCTATTAATTTTGAAAAAGTGTCAACAACCAAACATAAGAAAAATGGGTTTTCATAGAGCAAAAATTAAAATGGATGCTATATCAAGTTATTTCTCCTCATTTGCAACCTATTCCGCATTTTGAGAACTAAGAACATCATTCAAGGGCAATTTTGCAAGTTTGTGCCAAGTTTGTGAGTATTTGGGTCAGCTCTAAGGCGCGCGGCGCATCAGGCCACCTTTTTCAATGTAATTTAACACAGGCGCGATGCACTCAGAGCGCGTGGCGCGTTGGGTAAAGTGCGCGGCGCATAGGGTTTATGCCTGCAATTCACTAAGAAATCGCTCAAATCACCTCTCCTCACTCCTAAATTCTCAGCATTTTGATAAAGAGACAAAAAGTCAACAGTCAACTTTTGGCACACAGTTTTATATCAGCAAATATATATATTCCAGCCACCTTGTTGTTAGAGAACATGTCAGAGACCGAGTCAATATATGAACAGGATTATGATAGTGACTCTACACCGGAGGTCAATGTGCCTAATGTGCCACAGAGGTATCACAAGCGTGGCAAGAGTGGACAACATGTTAGGGAGGAGCCTACCTCTTTGGCTCAATTGCAAGCTTGCTCGCTTGCAATGGATTGTTTTCGGCGCCAAACATGTTACCAATATTGTGAGATGATCTCACAAACTCAACATCATCGGGAACTGGTCCGTCTATTTGTCCTTAACTTACAGGATGGTCATGTAAACCTTGCCGGAGTAGATTTCACT
>APFE030679858.1:31138-63261 GCA_000404065.3 Pinus taeda
ATGAAACTCATCATTCGGTATTTCAGCTGTGAGGGCAGATTCTCACGTCTCTATGCGTACCATGTACGTTTGTTGATGCATTTCACACGGGTACGTATGATGAGCATTCCATTTTTCATGTGCTGAAACATAGAGAGGATGGTACCCTTAGTACAGAGGAAGACCCCAACACATTAGCACAGAAGCATATATCACTATGCATTGATCAAAATCATAGTGATGCATCAATTGGCACAGCAGGGTATTCCTTGGGAGGATTTCATCTCCCGCGATTTCTTTTCCGCGCTATGGCCTCCTCCAGAGATATTGCGATGAGGGAGGGCCTTCACAGTAGTTTGACATTCATGAGACCGAGCATGTTGATGCTCCAGCATATGTGACATATCAGAAAGGCACCAGGGCCTTATTTGCAGCTGCACGACAAGTACTATCTCCACCTGGGGTGGAAGGGGTCTCGTTGACATCATCAGCAGAGCGAGTATTATCTCCACATCATGTGGAAGGGGTCTCGCTTCCATCTACAACATAGGTATAGAGTCAGGACAGGGGCAAGAGACCCATGGTTGATGAGGGTCCTTCAGGAGTTTAGGATATCGGTGTCATTGATGTTGATGTTAGTTTACCCAACTCAGAGCTCAAGGAGATTATCCGAGAGAAAAGGGCCGAGAACGAGTCGCTGCAAAAGAAATTGCAGATGGCTAAATGGGTGATCAACTACTTAGAGCAGCGCAACAAACAGTTGGAGGATGAGCATGAACTTTATGAGCTGCGCAAGATTCGAGAAGACCGGGAATTGGCTCGTAGGAGACCCGGTGATTTGACACCTATTGCTCGGGAATCAATGCTCATCCGGGTGAACACTCACTTGGAAAATTTGTTGGCGAAGGCAAACAGGGACAAGGATATGCTTCGCCACATGAAGACTCACTATTGGGCTTGCATGCATGTTTACAAAGCGAGAATGAAGATCCTCAAAAGGCGTTTGAGCAAAGCATAAAAACAACGCAAAAGGCCTGATCCGCTTCGAGTTTTGGCCGAGGCTTCACTAGTTGAGCATGATACATGATGGAGGGTCTTCACTCCAATTTTGGGCAAATTTGGAGAAAATTTTGTCGTTTCAAAATTTTTGGCTTGTGAAACAGGTTTTTGGGTTCTATGCGTCGCGCTCAGCACGCGACCCACAAGATGGGGAGGTCCAAATCACAGGTGGATTAAATTTTTGGATTTTTCATGATGAAATACACATGCTCAGAAATTTCCAAGACATTTCATCAAGTTTTGGGTGATCAAAAGCTCAAAAAATATCATGAAAATCACCTTTCTGCCACTTTTTGCATCAGCAGGAAGTACTTCTCGGAGAATCCACTTTTGGAGGGTCAAATGGAAACCAAATTGGAAAATTCCACTTGGGTTGGAACTTAGACATCCAAGCCTTTCCAACAAGCCAACCGGAGCTCAATTTGGATGCCGGGAAGTGCCCCAAAAGCAGCTGGAAAGGCGCGCAGCGCACAAGGTGTTTTGACTCAGTTTTCCTCCTCAGCTCAGCGAATCAAGCCAGTTTCACCTGTTTTGACTTGTGATGGGATTTTTCACCCTCTTGATGTAATTATTGGAGATTTATGTTTTTATGACACTTATTTACCTATTCTATATGATTCATTCATAAAATAGCAAAAATGTAATGAATGAATTGGTTTCCTAGCTTATAGAGGCAAGTTGTTTTGACTGCCTAGATTGTAGTGCTTAGTTTAGAATTGGTTGAAACATCTCCTAGGATGATGAGCTCGACCCCTAGAGGCAAGGGAATGTGTTAGCTTGCCTATATTATCTATTTTCTTAGTCATTTTTCAGGGTTGGACTCTTGGGAATAACTTGACACTATGTTGTACATATCTTATCTACATTTTTGGGAAAGGAAAGACCAGGGTTTTGCAGCACTATTTGGGATCCATGTGGCTTTATGTGTTGATGGTGTGTTTCTCTCAGTACTTGTAAGTTTTGTATGTGCATCATTATATCTATTTAATCTTCTATTATTAAAAAAATGAAGTGTTAAGGTAGAATCCGTGAAATTGCTATGCTCTGCATTTAAATTTGTTTGATCTTTTATGTTTTCTTCAGTTTAAGGAGAATCCTTGAGACCCCTTGCTCTCCTTAGCCCCTCACCAGTCTGATATACCCATCTCACTTGCTTTAAGGCATCAAAACAATCGCCAATCTTGCCCCAAGTGGACCTCTGCAAAAACTGTGCCTCATCCTCGCACCCAAATTTGCCTTCCCTTTGAATTCAACAAAATCATTAAAAATCAATTCTAAAGTCTTTGTACTTCATACCTAGCCTAAAATCAGTCATCAATTCGGTCATCTCGAGCCTTTTTTATTATCTTTTGTCGAGTTTGACCCAGAGAGAGTCCTCTCCTGTCCTCGTAGGGCTAGCTACGAGGCTGAGCATGGTTTGATGTGGCCTTGAGTCTTACCTTATTTCAGCCTAAGGTAGATTTGAGCGCTAACAACTTAGAAAAGAGGTTTGACATAGACTCTTGTGAATAGGTACCAGTTGGATCCACCCAAAAGCCAACACCAGAGCCTAGTGCCTCTACAACAGAGACTTCTCAAAGGCACTCATAGGAAACTAGTGCACCCGTTGCAGAACCACCGCAGGAAAAAGATCAAGGAACAAGTACTCTAGCATCAGAGCAACCAGAGATGTCAGAGCAACCTGAAATCTTTAAAGAACAGCCCCCCCACAACCCCATTCAGCTCAGGTAAATATGGGAAATCCCCCAGTTTTGAAGACTCCTCTGAATGAGGAAAATAACTTGAAAAGAGACAGGGAAGTAGCTACCCCTACCAGTGGTCCTTCAGACTAGCCTTGTGCTAAGAGGCATAGGCTAAATCCGTATTCAGAAGAAGAATTCTTTCAGGAAACAATAAGGAGTTTAAGGAAAGAAGGCGGAGATAGTCTACATACATTTCCAATAGGTGAAACACCTTTCAGTTCACAAAGATAGGACTTGAAAGACAACAAAGTACTGAAGTTTCTTCTTTCATGTCTTCATCTGACATGACCATAGATATAAAAGGAAAATTCAAAGAAATAAAGGCCAAAAATGAACATATGAAGGCCCAAGCCTACACTCAATACTTAAATATGGCCCCTACTAATCAAACCAGGTTGATGTCAGCTTATGACATCAAAGAAGGGAAAATGCAAATGAGCTTTCTAAAGCCAACAATATAGTAGCCCAAATCACTTGCACACTACCTCAAGACTGATTTCGAGGTTTTGGCCAAAGATATCCACCCCATAGATCAAATAGAACTGCATAAGAAAATAGGGGAAATGGTTTATTGTATACTGACAAGCAAGGCCATGATGGCACACAGGTTGGAGAATTCACTGAACAACACTACTACCCAACTACAACTAGAAAAGGCTTCCTCACAGGCAAAAGACAACATAATTAAAACATTGGAAGATTTAATTATTGAGTTGGGCCATAACCCAAAGGATATAAAAGCTACAGAGGCCCTGATAAAGAAAAAGAATGAAGATATAACTGCCTTGAGAAAGCAGTTGAAATTGCCACCACTCATGCATCCACAAACTGCTGAAGTGATCAAAAAGAAGAATGAAGAAGAGCTTGTGGACTTGGTCCTCAAGCTCAATGAGTAATTAAAGGAGACATAGCAGGAATTAGGGAAAACACTACAAAGAAGGCAGAGTGAGTTGACCTCTCAGCCTCAAAATGTAGTACCACTGGTTTCTACAGTAGTTCCTTCTACAGTGGCAACTGCTCTAGCGCCAAATATCCCTTTGGCAACAACTGAAACTTTAGAAGTAACAGGTACAGGTACATCATAGGTAGGAACTTCAAATCAAAGCACAGAAGAGTTAATCAAGTCCATGGAGGAAATGAAGCTCCTGGTCATTGAACTGCAAAAGGTAATCATTACTTTAGAACAAAAGTATGATGTGTCAAAATTTAATTTTGCTGAAGAGGTAAGGAAAAACAAAGGCTTGACTCAACAGGTTAAAGCACTGGAAAATGATCTTTATTTTGAAAAGCCTTTGATTGAAACCATAAATATATTATGGACTGATATCATTGAATCAATCAATGATATTTTGTCATCAATTCAAATCATTTTTGAACAAATTGACTTGGTGAAAGCTGCTCTCCAAGAGATTGAAAAAACTAAGGAAGAACTAGGAGGGAAGCCTGAAGAGGCTATCAGGTTGATAAACTTTCTAAACAACAGAAATAGGTATTAGTTAGAACAACTAAACATCAATGATAAGACTGGCACCATCCTCTAAGTTAAGAAAGTATTAACCAAGAGGATTCTAATGCAAGGCCTAAAACGCAAATGTCAAAATATGCAAGACGACATAGATGAATTTATGATGAAATTTGGAATTCTACAAAGTAAAAGACTTCCAAGTCTTTTAGTCATCAATGACAAGCTAATGAGGCAGGATGATTATGCCAACAAACTATACCAGTATGCTAATAATCAAGCGAGTTCATCTGCACCCAAGGCATTTCCCACAGGAAGAGTTCTTTATGATAGTTTGGAGAACCTGTTTTATATTGAGCATGAAGTGAGGCACTTGTTTCCAGTACAACCAAATTTTGTAAAATACACAGAAGCAGATGAAATTTTCAGGAAACTAACAAAGACAAGAATACAAAGGGATTATTGGTGGATCAATATGACAGACATTTTATGATTTACCATGGTAAAAAGTAAACTGAAGGATTTACCATAGTCAATTTTGGTAAACAAGGATGAAGGAGGATAAGATAGGGAAAAAGTATTAGTCACAGGTAAAAAAGTATCAGTGAAAAGATAAAATCAATCAGCCAGCACAAAATTACGAGCAAGACAACAAGATGCACATTCATAGGACCTGCCTCCAGCTCCTTCAACAAAAACAGGGACAGCAACCAAGCAGTTCACATTCAGTTTCTACTTTTGAGACCATCTGTCTCTACATTCATGTAAAAGATATTTGGTTTTCCTAGAATATATCTCTCTTTGTTAGGAGATATTTTGATGGAAATTTTGTATAAGTACTTCCTCATTCGAGGTACTGGGTGTCGATTCTTAAACATTTCTAGAGACGCTTTATTTTGGAATAGAAGTGCTATTGAACAACTATTGTATGGCTGGTTGGACAAAGTAATAAAGCAAAGGACTTTTACAGGATTCGTGTGTCAAACGAGAAACAATACCTTATGTTTTTACAATTTTCTTGTTTAAATATTCATATGTGTTCCATATCTGAATGATAAACAGAAAAGTATATTTCAGAAAGAGCTTTATTGCATTATGTCTTTAAAATCGTTTATATTCTTAATGTTTTCTTCTAAGCTATCATAGGTAGAGAATTATTAATTGCTCCCTTCTTTTTAATTTATCATTGTGGCCATTTAAAAAAGAATTCTTAATTACTTTTTGTTAATGATCACCCACTTTCCCTAATCTTGAACTTTTTTGAAGGATTCTTAATTGCCCTTCCTCCTTTTCAAGACCATTTCACCCCTTTAAGCTATCATTTGTCTTTTGTTTAGCTATCTTTCCCTGTGAAGCCCTCCTTTGTTGAATCAACCTAATCCAGTCAAGCCATCTTTAGTTGACCCCATAGCCCAATGGCCTGAAATACCTTGTTCTATCCATCTGCTCCTGAATTCCACCACCAAACAAAATCAAAACCACCCAAGCTTTCATAACTAGCCTAATATCCCATAAACAAAGCTAAATCATAAAGAGAGAGCCATCTCTGAGTACAAATTGGCTAGATTCTGTACTCAAAAGGTTGGTTTGTGATTACCTCGGACCCATTTCCTTCTTCTAACAACTTCAAGGAAAATTAAGTGTTAACACTATCATTAATGAATTATTATATGAATTACATGGAGCAATTTGCTTTACTAAGTTGGATCTTTGTTTTGGACATTATCAAATCAAATTGAGGCAAGAATACATTCCCAAAAAAATCCTTAGAACACATGTAGGTCATTATACATTGTTGGCTATGCCATTTGGACTTACAAATTCACCTTCAACATTTCAAATCTTGATGAATTTTAGTTTCAAACTCTTCCTTAGGAAATTTGCGCTAGTATTTTTTGGTGACTTACTAATTTACAACAAATCTTGGGAGGAGCATGTACAACATTTTGACAAGGTATTGACACTATTGGAAGAATAAATACTATATGCAAAGCCTTCCAAGTGTGCCTTTGGGGTTCAAGAAGTGGAATATTTGGGTCACATTGTATCACACGATGGTGTCAAGGTGGATCTTGACAAAATCAAAGCTATGAGGGAATGGCCAATCCCAAATACCTTGAAGAAAATTAAAGGATTCTTAGTATTGGCAAGGTATTATTGCAAATTTATTAGGAATTATGGTCAAATAGTAACACCTCTAACAAAATTATTGAAGAAGCATTTTCTTGGACTAAAGAAGCAACCAAAGTTTTTGAAGAGATTAAAGAGGCTACGTATACAACTCTCGTATTGGTGACGCCTGACTTAACTTACTCAGACCCATCTTTGAAAAAGCAATATTAGCCATACTGTATGCAATTAAGAAATGGCATCTATACCTAATAGGAAGACACTTCAAAGTAAAAATAGATCATGATAGTATGAAGTATTTCTTGGATCAAAGACTATCTCCAGATTAGCAACAAAAATGGGTAACAAAGATGTTGGGTTATGACTTTGAAATTATCTACAAAAAGGGAAAACAAAATATTGTGGCGGATGCACTCTCAAGGAAAGAGGAAGACACAAATGGTTTACTATTTTCTATTTCCATTTCAAAATTTGACTCGGTGGAAGTGCTTATTTTCTAGTTGCAAGATAGACTAGAACATTTTTCTTCCAGATAACTACTTCCAATGATACAAGTTAACTTCTTAGAAAATTCAAATCATCAAGCAATCACACAATAAAATTTCAACGATTTAAATTCACTAGAGCAACACATATCACAATGATACAAGAGACACCAATTTTTTCTTGGGACAAAACCCCGTAAGTGGGGAATATTGGTAATATTTCCTTATGAGAAATTGTTCAATTCAATCAATTTGTACATATTATTCTTCGAGTCAAAATGTCAAACCATTGACCACATTCAACGCCCAATCAAATCAAGTCAAAGGAGAGAGAGATATCCAACATTTAACTCACTATTCAAGATTGCTCAAGGGGCTGAATTTTGACCTGTAGTCACTGGTCAAAGGGCTGAAATTTGGTCCTGTAATTCCACATAAGAAACTTAGTCAAACCACAGAGTTTGACCTGTGGTCAAACCTTAGTCAATGCCCATAACAACTTCATAAATTTTCTCAACAGATGATCAACAATTCCAAAATAATTTGGCCTCCAGCTTTAGTAAAGAATTCAATCCCAAAAAAATAGAAAGATCAAGTCAACGCTAGTCAAAGCAAAGAACAAAGAAGTCAACTCGTTGGTCAAACATATCTTCTTCTTTGCATGCGTGGATAAATATCTTCTGTGTAATAGATCAGAATTGATGTTTTATTAATGCCCAAAGAGGTGAGATAGAATGGACAATATATAATATTCCAAAATAGAGGGGTTTTGACCAAGATTCAAACCCCTTCATGGGGTGGGGATGACCTAAAAAACTGGGGAACCTTGGACAAATAGAAACCAATACAGTTCTCCTTTGAATTTGATGATGAATGATCCAGGTGGATTGCTAATGACCCAAAAATTGAACTCTTCTCAACAACATTGCCACCAAGTTGTAGTTCTTGTTGTTATGATTCTAATGGCGCAAACGACACACCAATCTGAGTCTATATGACCAACTTATCGCAAATTTGAAATTGATAGGAAAAGCAAGAAAGGGGCATACAACATGCCACATGGGACCCACATGCTTACATGGCAACCAACTAGCAGTCTACGAGTCATTGATAATTGTCACAAAGCCATTTGTTCCTTAGGCCCTACAAAAAACAAAAAATAATAATAATACTATTAAAATCCCATATAAAAACAAATATGGTTATTGAAAAAAATTATATAAAGATAATTATAAACAAAACATATATAAATATATGGTCCATTGGTTGCTAAAAAGGAAAAAAACCATATATAAATATATGGTAACAAACAAAATATGATTATGGTCAATAACCATATATTATGGTTGTATATATATAGTATGGTTGACCAACCGAATGGTTATATGGCAGGTTCTATATATTTAAAACTATAATGATGACAATTATATTTTATTAACAAACCATTGTAACCAATGCTAGATGATAAACGATGGATGGATTGGACGATGGTCAATGCAAATGTTTAAATGATTATAACATTTACAACTATATATATATATATATATATATATATTAAGTTGTGGGTCCGATGAGTTTTGAACCCTCGAACCCAATGTAACCAACAACCTTAAGATAACCCGCCAACCAACCACCCAAATGGGAAAACATTATTTTCAACTCCAGCCAATTTCCCAAATCAGCGGACTTTGTTTTCAACGCCAGCGAACTACCCAAATGTGCAGACTTTGTTTTCAATGCTAGTCGATGACCCAAATGGGTGGAGTTTATTTTCAACGCCAACCAAACTTTATTAAAAGTCACACTTTTATTTGAACAGGGTCATAAAAGGCCAAGAGGGAACTGCGAGTTGAGATTGAATTGTGCCATCAAAACCAAGCATAGAGGAATGATACCCAAGTGTGAATATTGAGGCAATATATTCTGAATATATTCCAAAGAGTATATTCAGGTAATATTATGAGAATGTTCCTTTTTGACATTGTGAGGAATCTTGAAGATTCCATGAGGGGTCTAGGGATGACAATGGCTGATAATAGTCAAGTTTATACTCAAATTGATCAGAATTCTGCAAGGATCACAATCGTCTAATCTGTTTTTGCATTTGAGTCGCAGATCTCAGGGGTCATGGCATAAATCCACATTCTTCATTAATTGTTGGGAATGAAGTTCGAGACAACAATGCACCTTTAGAAAATGGGTCATGTCTATAGTGAAAAGTATCAAGAGGATGAGACGAACCTGTTGATGCTGTGATTTCTCTGTTTTAAGCCGTCGAATTTCAAGTCAATCCTAGGATTAGAGGTATAATGATGTATTTTCCCATGTACTTACATTTCATTTTTATGAGATGAATGAAGAAACCTCCCCACTATTGAAGCAGGGCCCAGAGACGTAGTACACACTAGACGAATTCCATCATCAAACATTGTGTGCATTATTTTTATGATCTCTTTTATGTTGCTTCTTCTTCAAGTGTTTGCATACATGGTTTTTACATGCTATTTCATAGAATTTTCCTAACATCAATGGAAGAAAAGATCCTCGATGATGTCGGTAAATCAAAGATTTTGAATAAGGTTTGGCATCAGAGTGATCTTCTTGCTGATGTGAATTGCGATGCAACACAAAGAAGGAAAATTGAGAATGACAAAGCTTTCCGTCAAGCTTTCTACGGATGGCAGGCATGGTAGATAAATTGTTTGCAGATTATGAGAAGAGAACAACAAAGAAGGAAGAGAAGAAGAAAGAGAACACAGAGGATGATGTTTCAGTAAATGAAGGAGAACATCCATCCCCATACTCAAGTGAATATTCTTCTTCTTCATCTTCTTCTCATCAATAAAATTGTCATCACTAGAAAATTCATTCAAAGAATGCTGAATTTAGGAGACTTCTATGAGAAGCAAAAGAGGAGAGGAATATATTGTAACTTTAGCTACAAGCCGTAGAAGAGGCCTTAGAAAAGTTGAAGTACAATGAATTTTTATCGGATGCATCATCGTCCACTCGAGAATTGGTAGCTGAGGTAAAAAATGCTAGTGATTCTTCAATTTCATGTTCTCATTATGATGTTGATTTTGGTGCATTTGAAAGACACTCCAAAGCCACAAAAGCAAGGGAGTTTGAATCAATGCAGGTTGAGGCTACATCACACCATTGTAGCGATCGTGATTGTAGGTCCTCTCCAAAGGGAGGCGATAATTTTAGAGGATGAGCCAAGACAAGCTCTCCTCACCAGACTTGCACCAAAGACGACCATTAAAGGAAGGTTATGTCAACCAAGAAGGAGACACAACACAAGAATCCATCCCCACATTAGGGGAGAAATAAGGTCAAGAAAGTCTAGAGGAAGAAAAACGATTGCAACCATTGCAACAAAAGTGGACATCAAAGAGCCACATGTTGGAAGCTCCATCCAAAGCTATGCCCAAAGAAGGACATGGAGAATGTGAAAGCACCTATGAATGAACCAACCAATGAAGTAATTCAACAAGGTAGCCAAATATAGAAAGAAAGCCCATTAGCCTAGTTAGCTAAGAGATGGGTATCCTTTTTAAGTAGTTGAGTATGGCCACCATTATAAATCACATGTTGTGAAAATGTTTGTAAAAGTGATGAATGTATAACATCACTTATGAATGCAACATGGTGATATTTTGGCCTTTCATTGGATAGCAAGGGATATGGATCCTATTGTAAAAGTTGACCATTAATGTGTGTTATAAACTCTTGGCAAGTATCGTCTAACTTGGGATATTACAAGTTTGACATGTATTGGCAGTTACGATTTTGCATATGGATACAGGTGTCGACTTCATCATTCCAAGTTCTGAAGTACAAAGATGAAGGAAAGGGAAGGTGACCTATTAGATACATTTGTTATGCAGATCAATATTATAGTATTGTTTATACTTTTGGAGGAGAAAAAGTCTTTTAGTAGAGAGGAAAGATCTAGGTGGATCCCTATTGGCCCAAAAATCAAAGTCTTTGAATCTCAACAACATTGGCACCAAGTTGTAGTGCTCGTCGTTATGATTCTAGTGGTGTAGACAACACTCCAATCCAAGTCCATATGACCAACATATCACAATTTGAATTTGTCAGGACAAGCAAGAAAAGGGGGTCTACAACATGCCACATGGGACCCATAGGCTTACATCGCAACCAACTAGTGGCCTACCAATCATTAACATTTGTCACCAAGCCATTGGTTCCTTGGGCCCTATTAAAACAAATATGATAATATTAAAAACAAATATAAACAAAACCATATAAAAACAAATATGATAATATTAAAACAAATATAAACAAAACTGTTGGCTTGTTGGGGCCTGACCCAGGTTCAGAGTTGATTTAGCCAAACAAATCTTGGTACTATTGGCCCTTTCGGCAATAGTATGTGGAGCGCGGACTGAGGTCTCATCCGAAGTAGTATGGGAGGGTGCTAGAACTAGGTTTCCGCACCCTGGATATGTCTGATGAGTTCAAGTGGTCCATAGTTCGACCCTGCGTGCACTTTGCTATGCGCACTTTCCCGTACCTCGCAACCTGAGATATTGCCTTTGCGTAACCCTACTCAAGGGCCGAACGTTTTTATTACCCAAGTCCTTACTCATATTCCACTGTTAGTTGATCAATTTAACCTACTTGCATGCTTTAAGTCATACTTAGCAATATAAATCATTCATACAGGTGCGCAGAGTAAATAAACAATATATTTTCAATCTATATCAGACATGCATTAATCCAAGAACATATACACAAAATTATGACAAAACTTCTCTTTGTTATTTCTTCCTCGGTTACAGACTCGACTTCGCCTTGTGCACTTAGCTGCAAGGGTCCGCACACTCAGCTGCAGACTACTAGGCCTCTGCACACTCAGTTGCAGAGCCTTCTCCTACCCTAGGACCCAAAGACACACTTAGATACTTAGACTCTTCCTTCTCTCTACTTCTTCACTATCCTATTAGTTACCTTTACACTTAGAGCCTCGCTCTATTTATACAATCCCATGGTTCGCAGACCATGGGTAGGCTGACATTACATTACAAAACTAGGGCGAACAACCCTGTGACTCTATCATACATTTTGGGCTCCGCACCCGCAATTCATGGAGTCTTTACAACAATATCAGGTCAAAACTTTGGTTTTGAGCCCCAAAACATGCCTTAGGGGGATTCCATGCCCAACAGGCCCCCAACAAAAACATCGTGACTCACCCTCGAGTCACTCGGTCGGCACGAAGCCCCTCCAACTGTTCTTGAACTGTGCTGAGGTTCGCAACGCACTGAGCTGCTGTTTGCTAGATCTGCCACATTCGTTGTTCTGAGTCCTCTGTGTTTGGGGTGCTTCTCTGCATTAATGTGTGCATCCCCTATATGTGTGCGAGTTTTCCTTCGATGTTTTCCATGATAGTGAAGGCCTCGTTGATCCAAGGCTAAACGTGCACTTTGAGAACTCCCTCCTTGTGTCGCACCACGTCCACTTGCTCCTTTAGTGATTTAGCTTGCTGCATCCTTGCAAGCCTCTAAGTGAGGACTACTGTCTATGCAATTCCTTAGACACTGTCATATTTCTGTTGGAGTTCTCGTGCTTCTGTTCCAAGTGCTGGATGTTGGGGTCCTCCTGCAGAGTTGTGAGGACCTCAAGTGCTTTTTCCAACATGCTAGTACAGTCTCACACTGCACCTTTGATTTCCTCCAGTCCCGCTATGATAGCGCTAGCGCGCTATTCTCTGACTTCTGAGGGAGTGGATGGCTGCACCTTTAACTGCAACTCGGTGATCTAAAGATTCAACTCCAATTGAACCTTTGTCATTTCTTCCCTGGCCTCGCGGACTCCTGCTGCTATCCTGTGGATCTGCACCTACGTTGGTAGATTTGCTGGGATGGCCAACTCCGGGACACTGCGGCAAGCATTGCCTACCACCTACACCAACTACTGATTTTGTGACACCAATTCGTCGTGTTGCAAGTTGAGTTGTTCCATGTTTATCTTTTGCTCACTGAGGACTTGATCGCGCAACTCTACCATTATCCCATCCTGTAATAGATATAATGTCTCACACGGAAGGGCAACCAGATTAAGGCCAAGGCCTTTCATCATGCTAATTGAAAATCTATCGGCCTCATTCGATGTCACTAGGGTCCCTTCCAACAAAACTATCGTGTTTGTCATCCGTGCATGCAGCATCTGCTCTGCTGCCGAGGATCCTGCTACGAGATGGTTTGAAAGGGTATGCACCTGAGGGGGATGCACCTGTAACTCATGCAACTGTGCTCTGAGGGCCTCCAATACATTCTGGTGCTCCTGCATAAAATCTCGAAGAGCCTCATTTGTGACATCGCGCACTGTCTCGCCAATGTCATGTAGATCACCCTCGGTTAGGGTGATCAGGTCAATGGCCAATTTTGAGGCCTTGATCTTCTTCCTCGGTCATGTTCGCTCTGCCGTGTGTGGGTACTTCAAATGTGTGGATGTGGTCCCTGGGTCTTTGCTTGCTTATGCTATTTCTGATTCCTTTGCTTCCTGCCCCTTCGAGGGAATTACATGGCCCTCGCCCGCCTTCATGGTTGCTTCCAGTGTTGCTACGACTACTTCTGTGGCCTTTTTCTTCTCGGCGGCTTTCTGTGCCACTTCCCGCACTGCTATACCTCGGTTGTTGCTATTTCCTTCTGCATTTTCTCGACCAACTGTGTGATGCGCAACTTGGCATCATCATTCTTCTTCTGTGCTGCCACCCTCTCGAGTTCTGCAATATCTTGGGCGTGCCATTCCGGAGGCCATGCCTCCAAGACAGTGAAAATGGCATCATTAGTGGCTACAAAAGGTAGCTTTGTTCACTACTTCGTCGGGTCCTTTCGTGCCCTGATAAAGATGTTGTGCATGTCTGCCTTAAATTCTGCAAAACTCTGTAGACTGTTGTACACGTGGGCAACAAGGGTGGCTTTCGGTTGATCCATATTCGGATGTTCATCTCCATGAGCACCCAGAAGATCTTGTTATCGCGTATCCTTTTCGCATCCTTCGTGGCCCAGAGTGAATCATACTTCGCAGCCTCCGATAAATCTTTATCAATTAGGGGGAATTGACTGTCCTCCAGCAGTTCCCCCGCTATGAGCACTATGGATAGCAACAACCACACATAGTTGAAGGTTTTACCCTACTCCTGGGCTTCACAACAATTCTTCAAGAATTCTATGCAGAGGAATTCAGCCTAGTTAAACTAGATCCCCTCTATGCATTGCTTGGCTAGTGTGATCACCGGTGCACGTATCTCGTCTGCGCGACACTTTCGCATAACTTTGCCTACCAGGATTTGGGTTGCTATGCATACCGCTTTGTCCTTGATACTGGAGATGGCATATCCCCTCTTCTTCTCCAACTTGTACTTCATCTTCATGGGCTCCACAAGGGCCAAATCACTACGCTTCCCTTCCGATATCGTCGTGAGGTCCTTTCCTTTGTATGGTAGCTGGGAAATAAGATGAATTAGGTCTGTTGTGATGGGGATGGGCTCCTCCAGCCATAGATACCCATCATGCACCTGGTAGAGTAGCTTCTTGATGTCAAAAATTTCTATTGGGCGCGGTGGAAATGTGACACCTATAGTACGTTCAGTAGCCCGACCTTTTCCACTCCGTGCAGCCACTTCCGTGGCTCTAACGTTGTCACCACCCCCGCAATTTTCTGCTTCATGAGGTTCTCGGTCTCCAGGTGAGGGAACTTCTCACTGTGAGCGAGGTCCCAATCTTCAAACTTCATGGTTGGCACATGGCCTAGGTGCATGCCTTCAAACATAATGCTGTCTGAGAGGAGCGGGGTCTGGAGTGAATTCTTGGTTTCGTCCAGGTCCTTGGGCACTTTGGCCTTCCCTTTTCATGGGGGGACATATGCGGGTAGTTTTTTCACAGAGCATGTAGGTTGAATATCCTCCTCCATGCCTTTTTCTTCTTCCTCTGCAATGATAAGGGCTTGAAAATCTTCGTCTTCCTCATCTGTTTCTATTGTGACAACTTTCCCCTTCTCTTCGATCGATAGTTTACTGCGTAGCGGGTTCCTCGGGGACACTTGTATGGGAGCCCTTACTTGTTTATCCTTCTTGGGTCTTGGTGTATGCGGTGATTTGGGGATCTCTGCCACAACCCCAACACCTTCTGGAACATCCTCCACAGGTGGTTATCTCTTCTATTCCCAGACCATCCTTAGTTGCTGTCATCGTATTTGGGTTGTAATCTATCACTCACGAATTTAGGGGCTCAATCGACGCGCGACTCACAATTCTTAGGGCTCTGCTCAATTACTCAATTCTCAAATGACCAAGTGTTGTTTGGTGGGCAACCCTTTGTGTTTTATAATTCTTTTTGAATTTGAATTCGACCGTTCCCCCCAATTCCAGTTCATTAATGCTTTCTTGGCGGCAGATTTTCCCAAATCTTGCCCATAAATCGCATCTTAAATGTCCACCCCTGCTCCATTTGGCCTTAAGTTGATCATCCCATTGTGAACAGTGTCTTCAATGGTCACTTTCTGGCCAATTAGTGTGGCAACGCTACCCCCCTTGTGCGGTCGCGGACCTTGTGACTCTCTGCTTTTGTGCGCATGTCCAATATCGTGTAGCTCTTGGGCAGAATAGTTTATAGTCCCGCGCTCCCTTCCAACTACCTGGAGTGCTAAGACTGTCCTTTCCTTAACTAGTTAGGTGGTTGCACCACTCGTGTGGGGCTCCATCCTGTCCTCCATCTTGGTTCTCGGAGAATCCCCACCTTCTATTGTTGTGGTCGTCATCACACACTTCACCATTTGCAACGTGCTACCCTGGTCACTATGCTTGGCGATATGCGGTCCAAGCCAAGGCATCAGACTAACCAAGTCACAACGATAGTTCTCAAACTTGTCAATATGATCGTGCGCACCTTGCCTTACCATCCTAGTTTTTTCGGCGAGAAACTCTTCCTTTACCTCGTCTTCTAGCTTGTTAACCTTTGCATCTATCAAAATGCTTTTCTCTCTTAACTGTACCCTTTCTTTTTGAAGGTCGTGGAGTCTAAGGTTTCCCTGTTGGATTTCTTCCTCAAGTCTCATTATCTTGTAGCTGCGTGGTTCCTTCTTTCCAAGCTTCGCAAACCGTCGTTTCTACAGGTGCTACTATGCGTAGACTAGGCTTTGCATGCTCTGTAGGGATTATAGCATCTGCTTCATACTTCAACGTAGGAAGTTCCCGCGCGGTCAGGGTTTTGCACATGGTCCTATAAGCCCATAGAATCATTGGTATGCGCAGGTCCATATCAGTACGTCTCACATGGTGGACCATGTTTAGTACTTTGCACACTTTGTCAAAGGCTTCCACACAGATAATATTTGGGGTGCTTAGTCTTATCATACTTCGTCGTTTGTGCCATCATCTTGCCTGCTCCTACTTTTCGGTCCCGTTTCCTATCGCGAGGATGGTGTGTGTTCACGCAGGTTGCGTACCATACGCCTGTACCCATCTGGAGAGGTGGGTGCGCAGGCTTTTTCGTCCATCCTACCTAGCTTTCATCCGCATCTGAGGCTTTCCAAACTGCATGAGCATCATCCTTCTACATTCCTGCCAGTCCTCAAAACTTCTTTGATGCATACCCCACCACCTTGCAGGCGTAGCGCGCAGTACCCATTTTAGAGCATCGAATTGCTGTTGTTCCGGCACCTCTATTTAATTTTTATTTATTTATTATTTTTTTGTTTTTTTTTTTAATTTTTTTATATATATTTTTAAATTTTTATTTATTTATTTTTTTTCTTCAGGAAATCATCCACTTTGCTCAACCCATTATACACAGGCAAATATCTTACTTCTGTTTTCACACAACACAATGACCTTACCATAATGTTGCACTTGAGTGTGGTTACCTCGTGTAACCCGTTCTGCCATTGTTCTATTTCCTCATCCAAATTTGAGGTGTAGGAGCTTTCGCGCTCCCACAAAATCCTGCCATTCACTGTTGGATTCACCTAGTCCTACTCTTGTGCGATTATCCTATAGAGATAGTCTAGATTGTCATCGTTCACTGGCTCTATGTAGCGCGATCCTTCCGCAGGGTCTAAAGGTACCATTACGCGCAATGAATTTTTCTAAAAAAATCATCTTGCGCTTCTTTAGATTTATCACTCCATTCATGTCAGTGGCCCAATCTATTCCCAGTAGCGTGGGATAGGGATTTCTGTCATCAACAATCTCTATCACTTCAAAATTTGCAAGCGCACTAGCCCTTCAATATTTACTGTTATTCCCTGCAATCTTCCCATGGGTAAGGTCTTTCACTGGTTCACCATTCATAGTTGGATCGATGACCATTGTAGTGTAGGCTTGCCCATGCACTCCCATGTTTACTTTGGTAGGACGTTTGCGTCCGATCCTAGATCCAAAATCACTTGATCCATTTCATATTCCCTGATTTGTGTGGTCAATCTCGTCTCCCTTCCTATTCACATTGTGTTCTTCCTAAGCTTCCGGACTGCGCACGGTTCTCCTGACGTAGCACATCTAGTGATGAGTTCTTGCAGTCCCTTCATAGCCTTGCTAACGCGAAATAGCTTCATGCATGTCTCCTTTGTGCACTCCAATCGAACTCTGGTTCCATTGTTGGAGCCTTGTGAACCCAGGCACTCTCTTCGGGCTGCTTGTCCTTATCATCTCCTGTCATGATACCACTTCGGAGCACGATGTTTACATTCCGATCCTCCTTGTGCGGCTCAGACCTCATCATTTGCAGGTTCTGAGTCGGGGGAGGCTGGAGTGTTCCTTTATCGCGCAACCTCACTATTAATGTGGGGCAGTCCTCTATCTCATGATCAAACTGGGTACAATATAAACATGATTCTCTCGTCGGATTTGTACAGTCACAGGCATAATGCCTTGGCCCTCCGCAATTGCAAAAAATTAGCTGTCCGCGTCCCCTTCCTGGTCTCGTTCCTCCTCGACCTCATTCGTGCCCCTGAAATCCAGTGCGTGCCATCCCTGTATTTTAGTCGAGGGCTTGCGTTTCGGTCTGAACTCTGTAGGTAGGAGTCCGATCCATCATCAGCTCATAATTTCTACAAGTAAGCTCATCATGGCCTACTAACCTGCAGAAATTACAAAACAACTATTGGGACGTTTGCGTATACTTCTGTAATAGGTGGCAGTTATCTGTAGCATGCTTCCCTCCTATCTGAAAAATCACACACCATAATGCAGGTGTCGCGCTTGATCCTGCTTGTGCCTCTAGTCTCAATGGAATCAACCCTCCTCCCGCCAGGTAGTTCGTAAAGACTGTACAATGGTCCTTGTCATGTCCCTGGCCTTTGCACTTTATGCTCCATACCTCCTCTCTCACCTCTGGGCGAGTTGTCCTGTCTTGATTCAAACTTTGCATCTCAAGACACAAGTTTTTCAACTGCTCATGGATTTGTTGGACTCTCAGGTTAGGATCTTATATTAGGGTCTTGTGCAGTCTTATTGTGATCTCCAAAGCTTCAGCCTGAGTGGATAACTTTTGCTGGAACAGTGCGGTCCTTAGATGCGGTGTTAGTGATGTTATAAACCATGTGCAGTGTTGTCCATCTGTCAAGGTCATGTTGGCTTCCTGAATCATACACTTCAGTCTCTGATCCAACTCTTAGGGGGTCTCACCGGGAAGCATCGCGATTTCCTTAAATCTAATAATCGATTGTGTCTCTAATTTTAGCCTGCTAAATTCCCTATTTAGCGTAGCTTGGATATCTGTGATCCCTATGTTTGGATTTTCATTGGAATGCTTAATGTACCACGTTAGTGTGCGATCCTATAGGGCGCTGACCGGTGTTGCCTTCTTTATATTGTCATCTGCGACTCCTTGTGCTTCCCATACAGCTTTTACCATGAACCAAAATTGGTTTGGATCTTCATTCCCTACTCCTTTGATCACTGACAAATTTATTGCATTTGCCATATTGAATTGTGGTGGTCGTGGAGGTGGTGTGGGTGGAGATGGGGGTGAATATGGTGAAACTGGTGGTGGTGTAGGTGGGGGTGGTATATGCGGAATTCACTGCCTTATCAGACTGATTGCACTTCTTGGTGAAACTTTCGCGAGATCTTTCTAGCTTCTCGCCGAGGTGAAATCAAGGGACTAGTTGCTATCTTTGCACTACCTTCATTTCTGTAGATCCTCCCTATTCGTGTAGCCCCAAACATCAATTTATTTGCATAGCCTACATTTCACACAGTACCATCTTAATCTAAGTGTTCAAAGATTTAACGTACTTACCTCACGGTCCTTTGAGGAAGCGTCGTTCCACCTCGCTGTAGCTGACTGAAATATCTACCACGAACTCGGTGGTAATCCATCCTATAATCTGATCGAGCCAATGGTCCACAATGCGCGTGATCTTATCTTCCAATGCTTCTAATCTACGCACCAACTCTGGAGTCCACAAAATTGGTTTGTCAAGGCTACACCTTCCTTGGCTGTTTGCTAGCTTCGCGATCCACTCGTACAACTCAGAGGGGAAGGATGCAAAGAAAATTTCATGGATTTTCGTATATAAGTAGCACTCTAACCACTCTTCCTTCGATACTCGCATATTCCTGTTTTTCTAAGCCACGAACTTGTGAATCTTTCTGTCCAAGAACTCTTCAATTTATTTCGTTGTCAGATTCCAGTGACATGATCATACATCTCTTATATAGATCTCAGTCCTAGCAATGGAACCATTTGTTGGCTTATTGGGGCCTAAACCAGGTTCAGAGGTGATTTAGCCAAACAAATACCAGTATTACTAGACCTTTTGGAAACAGTCCGCGGAGCGCAGATTGAGGTCTCACCTGAAGTAGTATGGGAGGGTGCTAGAACCAGGTTTTCGCACCCTGGAGATGCCTGATGAGTTCAAGTGGTATGCGGTTCGACCTTGCATGCAATTTGCTACACGCACTTTCCCGTACCTCATAGCCTGAGATACTGCCTTTGCACAAGCCTACTTGGGGGCTGAACACTATTATTACCCAAGTTCTTACTCCTATTCCACTGTTAGTTGATCAATTTAGCCTACTTGCATGCTTTAAATTATACTTAGCAATATAAATAATTCATACAAGTGCATGGAGTAAATAAACAATATATTTGCAATTTATATCAAACATGCATTATTCCAAGAACATATACACAGAATTATGATAAAACTTATCTTTATTATTTCTTCCTCAGTTACAAACTCGACTCCGCCATGCGCACTCAGCTGTAGGGGTCTGCGCACTCAACTACGGACTACTAGGCCTCTGCATACTCAGCTGCAGGGGCCTGCACACTCAACTGTAGACTACGAGGCCTCTATGCACTCATCTGCAGAGCCTTCTCCTACCCTAGGACCTAAAGACACACTTAGATACTTAGACTCTTCCTGGATAAATCACCTCTAAACCTGGGTCAGGCCTCAACAAGCCAACAAATCCCGGTACTACTGGCATTTTTGGCAATAGTCCATGGAGCGCGAACTAAGGTCTCACCCGAATTAGTATGGGAGGGTGCTAGAACTAGGTTTCTGCATCTTGGAGATGTATGATGAGTTCAAGTGGCTTGCGGTTTGACCCTACGCGCACTTCGCTACGCGCACTTTCCTGTACCTCACAGCGTGAGACACTGCCTTTTCACAACCCTACTCGGGGGCTAGACGTTGTTATTACCCAAGTCCTTACTTGTATTCCATTGTTAGTTGATCAATTTAGCCTACTTGCATGGTTTAAGTTATACTTAGCAATATAAATCATTCATACAGGTGCGCAGAGAAAATAAACAATATATTTTCAATTTATATCAAACATGCATTAATCCAAGAACAAATACACAAAATTATGACAAAACTTCTCTTTATTATTTCTTCCTCGGTTACAGACTCGACTCCGCCCTGCACACTCAGCTGTAGAGTCTTCTCTTACCCTACGACCCAAAGACACACTTAGATACTTAGGCTCTTCCTTCTCTCTACTTCTTCACTGTCCTATTAGTTATCTTTCACACTTAGAGCCTCGCTCTATTTATACAATCCCATGGTCTGTAAACCATGGGTAGGCCAACATTACATTACAAAACTAAGGTGGACAACCCTGTGACTCTATCATACATTTCGCGCTCCGTGGCGCTCCGTGCCCACAATTCGTGAAGTCTTTACAACAATATTGGGTCAAAACTTGGGCTTTGAGCCCCAAAATACGTCTTGGGGGTATTCCATGCCCAACAAAAACCATATATAAATATATGGCCCATTGCTGCTAAAAGAAACAAAATATTGTTATGGTTAATAACCATACATTATGGTTGTTGTATATATATATGGTTGACTATGAAATGGTTATATGGTGGGTCCTATATATTTCAAACTATAATGATGACGGTTATATATTATTAAAAAATTGTTGTAACCAATGCTATATGGTAAATGACAAACGGATGAAGGTGGGTGAACGCAAAAGTTTAAGCGGTTATAACGTTTACAACGAAAGTGTTATATAATATATAATATAATATATTATATTATATATATATATATTATATATATTATATATTTATATATATATATATATATATATTATATATATATATATATATATATTTATATATATATCTATATAGTATATATATATATATTATATAACACATGGGTTTGATGGGTTGAATCCCAGATCCCACGATAACCAACAAACTTAACATAACCTTCCAGCCAATAGCCAAAAGGGGCTGACTTTGTTTTCAACACCAGCCAAACTTTATTAAAATCCACCCTTTCATTTGAATGGGGGCGGAGAAGGTCGAGAGGGAACCATGAGCTAAGATGGAACCATGCGACCAGAATCATGCACATAGGAATCATGCCAAGGCATGAATACCGAGGAGGTATATTCTGAGTATATTCGAGAGGATACTTGTAGGGAATATTTTAAAAATATTACTTTTTGATGTTTTGATGAATCTTGAAGATTCCATGGGGGGTCCAAGGATGGAAATAGTTGAATATAGTCAAGTTTATTCTCAAATTACTCAGAATTTCGTAAGGATCACAATGGTGTTGTATATTTTTGCATGAGATGTAGATCTCAGGGGTCATGGCAGAAACCTGCATTCTTCATTAATTATTGGGCATGAAGTTTGAGACAACAATGGACCTTTCAGAAGTGCGTCATGTTTATAGTAAAAAGTATCAAGAGGACGAGGCAAACTTTCTAGCGCTGACTCAGATTGTTGTGTTTTGAGTAGTTGAATTTCAAGTCACTTCCAGGATTGGTGGTATAATGATGTATTTTTCCATGTGATTTCCTTTCTTTTTTCTAAGATGAATGAAGCGACCTCCATACTATTGAAGTACAGACCAGAGACATAGTCCACATTGGATGAACTCGATCATCAAACATTGTGTGCGTTGTATTTATGATCTCATTTATGTTGCTTCTTCTTTAACTATTTTCATACATGGTTTTTACACGCTCTTTCATGTAATTATTCTAACATCAACCGAAGAAAATATCTTGTATGATGTCGGTAAATCATATATTTTGGATCAAGTTTGGTATTAGAGTGGTCTTCTTGATGATGTAAATGATAACTAGAGGTTGTATGTGAAACTTGAAGAAGGAAAATGGAGAATGACAAAGCTTTATGTCAAGCTTTCTAGAGGATGAGAAACATGGAAAATAAATTGTTTGTAGATTATGAGAAGAGAATAACAAATAAGGAAAATAAGAATAAAGAGAAAGCAGACGATGCTTCAGTAAATAAAGGAGAACCTCCATCTCCATATTCAAGTGAATGTTCTTCTTCTTCATCTTTCTCTCATCATTCAAATCGTCATCACTAGAGCATTCAAGCAAAGAATGCAAAATTGAGGAGACTTGTACGAGAATGAGGAGAAGTAGAGATTACAACTTCAACTACAAGCCACATAAGAGGCCTTGGAAAAGTTGAAGTGCAATGAAGGCTTTGAAAATCCATCATTTCCCACTCCAAAATTGGTAGCTGAGGTAAACAATGTCAGTGATTCTTTAGTTTGATGTTCTCATTATGATGATGATTTTGGTGCATTTGAAAGACACTCCAAAGCCACAACACAAGGGAGTTTGAATCAATGCATGTTGAGGCTACATCACACCATTCCAACTATTGTGATTGTAGGTCATATCTAAAGGGAGGGGATCATTTTAGAGGATAAGCCAAGACAAGCTCTGCTCACCAGACTTGCACCAAAGACGACCGTTCAAGGAAGGTTATGTCAACCAGGAAGGAGACACAACATAAGAATCCATCTCAACATAAAGAGAGAAAGAAGGTCAATAAAGTATAGGGGAGGAAAAAAAATTGCAACCATTGCAACAAAAGTGGACATGAGAGAGCCACATGTTGGAATCTCCATCTAGAGCTACACCCAAAGAAAGATAGGGAGCATGTGAAAGTACATGTGAAGTATCCAACTGATGAATTAGTTCAATAAGGAAGCCAACTATAGGAAGAAATCTCATTAGCCTGGTTAGGTAAGATATGGGTAGCCTTTTTAAGTAGTTGAGTATGGCCACAATTGTAAATCACATGTTGTGAAAATGTTTGTAAAAGTGATAAATGTATAACATCACTTATGAATGAAACATGGTGATATTTTGTCCTTTATTTGGATAGCAAGGGATATGGGTCCTATTTTGAAACTTGACCATGAGTGTATTATAAACTTTTGGCAAGTATGGTTTTTCTTAGGATCTTACAAGTTTGACATGTATTTCCAACTACATATTTGCATATGGATATAGGTGTGGGCTTCATCATTCTAAGTTCTGAAGTACAAAGGTGAAGGAAATGGATGGTGGCCAGCTAGAGACATTTGTTATAGAGATCAATATTTCAATACTGTTTATACTTTTGGAGGAACAAAAGTCCTTCATTAGGTAGGAATGATCTAGGTGGATCCTCAATGGCCCCAAAATCAAAGTCTTCAAATATCAATAACATTGGCACCAGGTTGTAGTGCTCGTCGTTATGATCCTAGTGGCACATATGACACTCCAATCTCAGTTCATATGACCAACATATCACAATTTGAATTTGGCAGGACAAGTAAGAAAAGGGGGCCGACGTCATGCCATATGGGATTGACAGGATTACATGGAAACCAGTTAGTCGCCTACCAATCATTGAAATTTATCACCAAGCCATTGGTTCCTTGGTCCCCAAAAAACCAAAAAAAAATAATAATATTAAGATCCCATATAAAAAGAAAAACCATATAAAAACAAATATGGTTATTTAAAAAAATAATATTAAAACAAATATAAATAAAATCATATATAAATAAATGCTTTGTTGGTTGCTAAAACAAACAAAATATGGTTATGGTCAATAACCATATATCATGGTTGTTGTATATATATGGTTGACCAACAAATGGTTATATGGTGGGCTCGATATATTTCGAACTATAATGGAAACACTTATATTTTATTAACAAACCATTGTAACCAATGATATATGGTAAACTACAGATGGATTGGAGGCGGGTCAATGCAAAAGTTTAAATGATTAGAACGTTTACAACAAAAGTGTTATATATATATTATATATATATATATTATATATATATATATTTATATATTATATTATATATATAATATATATATATAATGCATGGGGTCGATGGGTTTTGAACACCTGATCCAAAAGTAACCAACAACCTTAACATAACCTGTTAGGTAACCACATAAATAGGTGGACTTTGTTTTCAACACTTGCAAAACTTTATAAAAAGTTTCCTTTTCATTTGAATGGGCACATAGAAGGCTAATAGGGAACCTCGAGTCCTGACGGAACTTTGCCACGAGAACTAGGCACAAAAGGAACCATGCTCAGGCACAAACATTAAGGTGGTATATTCCAAGTATATTCAAGAGAATATTTTTAGGGAACATTCTGAGTATTATTTTTTGACACTGTGAGGAATCTTGAAAATTCCTTGGGGGTTCCAGGGATGACATTGATAGAACATAGGCAAGTTTATACTCAAATTGATCAAAATTTTGGAAGGATCGCAATGGTGAAGTTTGTGTTTTCATTTGAGCAGAAAATATCAGGGGTCATGGAAAAAATCCGCATTCTTAATTAATTGTTGGGCATGAAGTTCGAGAAAACAATGAACATTTCAAAAGTGGCTGATGTTTACAGTCAAAAGTCTTAGGAGGATGATATGGACCTGTTGGTGTTGTGTTTTGAGCAGTCAAATTTCAATTCACTTCTAGGATTGGAGGTATAATGATGTATTTTTCCATGTATTTGCCTTTATTTTAGCTGAGATGAATGGAACATCCTCCCCACTATTGAAGCAGGGCCTGTAGAAGTAGTCTACACTGGATGACCTTTCCCATCAAACATTGTGTGCATTGTCTTTATGATCTCCTTTATGTTTCTTCTTCTTTAAGTTTTTGCATACATGGTTTTTACATGCTCTAAATTCATCAAATTCTGTAAACATCAACCGAAGACAACTTGGATGATGCCGGTAAATCAAATATTTTGAATCAATTTTGGTATCAGATCAATATTATTGATGATGCGAATTGCGAGTGTTATTGATAACAATAGGTTGGACATACAACACAAAGAAGAAAAATGGAGAATAAAAAATCTTTCCGTAAAGATTTCTACAGGATGGTAGGCATGGTAGATAAATTGTTTGTAGATTATGAAAAGAGAACAACAAAGAAGGAAAAGAAGAAGAAAGAGAATGCAAAGGATGATGTTTTCGTAAATGAAGAAGAACCTCCATCTCTATATTCAAGTGAATATTCTTATTCTTAATATTCCTCTCATTATTCAAATTGTCATCACTAGAGAATTCAAGTAGGGAATGTTGAATTGAGGAGTCTTCTGCAAGAAACAAAAGAGGAGAAGTAGATATTACAACTTCAGCTACAAATTGCCGCAAGAGGCCTTGGAAAATTTGAAGTGCAATGAAGGCTTAGCGAAGACATCATTTCCCACTCTAGAACTGGTAGTTGAGGTAAACCATGTTAATGATTCTTTAGTTTCATGTGTCTCATTATGATGATGATTTTGGTGCATTTGAAAGACACTCCAAAGACACAAAATTAAGGGAGTCTAAATCAATGAAAACTGAGGGTACATCACACCATTCCAACGATCGTGATTGTAGGTAATATGCAAAGGGAGGTGGGAATTGTTGGCCCTCATTTTTGACCATTTTTCACCATGCTTTTTCCATATTTCTATGATCCCTTACCATCATACCATGGTCATTTTCCCATATTTTTTCCTCTTATTTCAGTTTAAGATAGAATAATTATGTCTTTTAAATTTTAGGATTTTTAATAAAAGTTTGGTATTGAAAAATATTTTAACTAGAAGAAAATTTCCCGTAATGGCTCCATTGAAGTCGTATGTGCAGGACACTTGCGTGGAAACTGAATATATATTCGAGAAGTATGGGAACTAAGGATGGATACACTCCTATTGACACTGTCCAAATGAGTTTGAACATGCCTAATCAACGTTGATCAAACTTGACCAATCACCCAAAAATCCCTAAATAAAGGGCAAATTTTGTGATTTAGTGGGATTCTACCATATTTAGTGCAGCAAAAGGGATGAGTTTGACCTGATTAGATGGATTATAACTCTCATAGGTTGGTACAAATATTTTAGTTGAGTTTGTTATATTTGTTTCTTATTTAAGCACAACTATTCAACAACTATGAACATGTATTATGACTGTTGAGACTTCTTTACTTCTGAATATAATTTGAAGAGCTTGTCTTCCACCTTCTTGTTGTTCTTGCTGTGGAATGTGATTTTTGATCTACATTAGCTAATAGTTTCAAGTGTACCAAGCAAGGGTGAAGGGCCCCCATTATGAGATAAGTACACTGCAGTGTAATTTTGTGAATAATTGTGAATATCTAGATTGTTGTTTTCTTTATAGTTTCTTGTGAATATTTCTGAATAGATTCATTATATTCCATGTTCGTTTATGCTTTTGAATGATTTCCTTTTAGTAATTGATTTTAAGAAGGGAAGGTCAACCAAGGCATCTAAGTTAGATCCTCTTCCTTCTGGATTAAGAGCTGAACTGGAAATTGTGTTTATGTATTTTTACTGCTTTGGTTATGATATGTTTTATGGTGAAACTAATCTTGTTGGAATAGGAATAATGAGTAAGGACAACCAGAACCTCTAAGTTAGAGGCCTCTTTCTTGTTGGCTATGCTCTATAAATGTTAATTTCACTCCTTTTTCTTTATGTCAAGCGGAAAGAGTCAATTTTGCAGACAAAACCAACCTCCCTAGAAGCTTAAGGCTTTCTAGTGACAAACAAGACAATTAAGAACAATCCTTCTCTAAATATGAATTTACCATATAAGAAATCAAGTGTTTAGATCCTACCTGTAGTCCAACGCTGTTGTAGTAGTCCAGCCTCGTCGATCTGGATGAGCTCCTCCTTCACTTCGAAACCTGCATTCACTAACATCAAACGATTAAATAGCACCTGAATATCTCATAAGATAAAACATATTCAACATACAGACCAAGGAGTATATGAAACAACTCATTAATAACAAATTGTTGAGAAGAATGGACTTATTTGTATTAATAGGAAACAAAAGAAACCATTACAACCTGAGCCTTGGTGTTGTGCAAGTTCCTCCCAGGGTCCAGCAAAAGTTTTCCTTTACTTTGATAAGCTCACCCACTTCCAAATGAAACAAGAAAGGATGGGAATCTCTCCTCACAAGCTTCTACAAGGAAGTCCTAGTTCCAGTAGCATCTACCCTTTGGAATGTTCAGCTTTCAACCTCCCCTCCTTTGGCCCAATGCATGTATTTATAATGTTCTAGAGGAAGTTAATCAGGTCCATCATCAATAGGATAAGCCCCTCTTTGGATGGGGTAGCTCCTCTCTTGATGGGATAAGTTCCTCTTTCATAGGGATACATCAACCATCTGGAGGCGCTCAATACACGTCAAACAAGCTTCTAGAATGCTCTAGAAATGACCACAAGTAACTTTTTTAAGATGAAACGCGCGCCTTTTGACCTTTACAGGAGTACGCACCCACCTCTTTACATACAGAGCGTGCAAGGATGCAGGTATTGTGAACTTGGGATGTGTACACGCAGGTAAGGTAGAGAGAACCTGTGTACCCAGAGATAAACATGATTTTTAATGACTTTCTCTCTTTTTTGAAGTTTGACATGGAGAGCAGAGGTATAAGGCTTGACAAGGAGGATAATATGACTATTGATGGAGCCATATTAACTGCAGATAGTCATGGTGACAAATTTCAATGTAACAGAAGGTAAACCTAAAACCCTCAATGGGTTTTCTCCTTAGAATTCTTCATGGACCAACCATGGGTATTGGAATTTCACCTAAATTTAAGGTATTTTGAGGGAAATTTATTATCTACAAGGGGATATCAGTTTTAAATCCCATATATGTACTTGGGTTTCGACTATCTCCTAAAAAATGTTGATTATATCCTTGAATGTCAACTTTAAATTAAATTTAAATTTCAAAAGAAAGTTTACCTCCTTAGATATCCCTCCAAAATTAAAATTTAAATATGAAACCAACAAAAATAAGATCTTATTGCATCAACTAAAATCCCCTTCTAGATCTATAAAATAAATTATATCTCTCCTTCAAAAGGTAGGAAACTCAATGACTATTATTTTGTGAAAGAAGCTTTGAATTTTCTTTTTTTGGCCTTTAAGAAGAATCAAAAATATCAAAGAAGAGGGTTACGGTTAAGATGTTTTCATTGCTTTTGGTGGTTTTTTGCATGAAGGCTTCTTGTATCCTATTGCTTTAGAGTTGCATATTAGAAATGGATGTTTTTTTTACCCTTTTAAGTAGTAAAAGTCAAGGGTTTTGACCCTATATCAGTCCTAAATTCCTACGGTGTCATACAAGATCTCTTGCGACAATTATGAATTATTTTGGTTTCAAAATTCAATTATTTTAAGATCTGTTTCTTGGAAACAAGCAAGTACAAGCCTTTTATAATTTCTTTTTTGGTCCGTTTGTCTAAAACGTCCAGCACATCATTTCACTATGCATCAAACTAAATGTAAAAGTACACAATAATTTGTTTAGCTTGTCGATCCTCTACACCTGAAAGAACTCTCCTACTTGGCCCTCTCTAGGGCATTTACCTAGTCATAAGAACACATATAGTTGTGGCTTTTATTGAAGAGTTATACACATGATAAAAAGATTTTTTTTCTTGTAACCTAAATAAAAAATTTGTGGCCTAGATAAGCACTATTTCAGGACATCTGGCCTAGGCTAAGCATTATTTCAGGATATCAAATTTAAGTGATTTTGGTATTATATAAATGTGTGTGTGTGTGTGTGTGTGTGTGAATAGCTCATTAACTTACTTGAACCCACAACCCTATTAGGGCATCAAATTTATGATCTAAAAGTGTGTCAAGGGACAAAAGTGCAATGGTATGATTTGCAATAAGTAGATTGTTTGTATCATGGTTTTGTAGTTTGGGTTTCAATAATATTTGCATCAACTTAAACGAAAGTAATATGTGTGATATATGAGTGAAGACACCTTTTTTAGAGCTCCCCTTGTCAATATATGACATTGATTCTAACCATAAGATAAAGGTGGTAATCTCATTGTATCAATGGACAACTTCAAGGATCAAATGCACTAAGTGGATCATTGATTTCATGATTCAACGCCTTGGTGGGATCAAATACACTAACCTAATGATTGATTTCTAATTTTATTGAGATATTTAGTGTGATTTTGCTTACATGTATTAATAATCCTATGATAAATTCATGTATAGAGATGGTGAATACTTATCATTACACAACTAAGGAGCATTAACTATAGAGTATCAATGATCCTTGATATGAATAATAGTGACATAAACAAAAAAAAAATATTTCTTGTAATATTAGACAGTGACCTATTATCTATATAGTAGAATCGATCATTTCATCTAGGTCAATTATTGAAGCATATACAAACCAAGTTCTTAAGTGATTTTCATACCTATATAATAGTGACCTTATTTAGCAGTACAGTGACCTCTATGCTACAATTATAGTAAGATGGTGACCTACCTTTGTATTTAATGAAAATAGTTTGAATATATGGGTGTAGCTAGAGTTCAATATATTATTAGTGTCATTGATTGTACCTATAGTGACCCCAGTTAATAACATTGATTTGAGTGACAACATCCTAGAACGATGATCTATTGTATATGACAACACTTCAGTGATAAATTAACATTAACCATACATGACTTGGCAATTATAGATATTCACTCTTGAGTGTGTAACTACAACATTGACTTGAATTGGTGATATATATGCATAAAGTGATATAGAGGAGCTTTGTTGAATATAGTGATATTTGGAGGGTGGCATTCCTCTTGTTACCTATTGACAGTGATTTTTATCATACATGAATCAATGACTTATATAGCAGCAATAAAAGGAGTCATTAATTTGCAGTAAGAGTTAATGTTTCACAATTATTGTAGTAATATGAAAGGTTCTTCATGGTTATATCTGAGCTTCTATAAGACGCATGCTAGTAACCTTCCATGGGTAGAGTCTGAGATAATTTCTAGAAGTTCATAAGGATGACCCAAGCCATCTTCAATTGAGCCATCATTACACATTAGTTCTTGATAATTGCAGTAGTATTATAAACTTGGCACAATGGTTTGGAGAGACTGCTTCATGAGCCTTTGAATGCATATTCATTCATGAGTAGTGCAGTGCAGTGGAAACAATATTGATAGTGTATTGTACAATAATTAGTGGATGTAACTGTATTTATATTTAGGGTTTGATGTGCAGTTTGTGTAGTGGCTTGATTTAGCGTTGTCATCGAGAAGATGTATTTATTTTACATTGTTTCATTAGAGCAGTGTTGAGGAGCATGGTTGTCGAGACTTGTTAGTGATATCCTTACTGAGCGAAGCAACAATATCTTCTTATATTGGTTTAGGTCTAAAAATTGTGAAACATGGTATGTCAAATCTTTATGTTGGTAGGGTGGTGCAAGGCAAATGATTGGAGTCACCTCCAGGTTGGATCTTGAGAACACTTCAGGGCAGCAAGGTGGTGCTAGGGCAAGTTGGAGCCTGCATAGGGCATTCGAGTGCCCATCTAGTTGTAGCTAGTGCACAAGGTGTTGGAGAATTCATCAGTTTGGATATTGAGTTCTATCGCATTGGAGCATACTCCAAGCTGCAGTTGGTAAATAGGGTGTTGGAGCATCCTACAGGTTGGAGCTTGTAAAATAGGGGGTTGGAGCTTCCTTCAGTTGGAGTTGAAAACATGATGCAATTATTTCTTTTGAAGAATAAGATTCATATTAAGAAGTGTTCGGTGCCTTTTGACCTGGAGGGGGTTTTCAACCTATAAATATTTGTGTCTGCTATCTGTATTATTACGCATTGTTGAATGGTGTTGTTTACTATTTATGTTGATAAAATGTTAAAGATAATTAATGCTCTGAAGGATTAGAAATACTAATTGACAAGAAATACTAATTCACCCCCTCTTAGTATTTCTAATAGTTATTCACCTATCTAAACCCATGTCAGTCACATGTATCAAGAAATAAAAATGAAATATCGATATTTTGATAACCATATCATTACTAGGTTTGCAATCAACATTTTACCAATATTAGTAGCCATGATATATTTAACTTTAAAGGTCAACATATACATACATACATACATACATATATATAGAAAACATCTTATAAGGATAAATTTTAATCATCTATGTGAGAGCCTCTTCTGGTCTAGTATTGAACCATAGCTTTTCAACTCATTTGTTATTAATACCATCCATTCCAAGTGTTGAACCATGATATAATACCACTCTGTAACACTCCCTACCACCACCTTGTACTACCTTAATCTATTGTTGTTTTTACTTTATAATTAACCCAACCCTCAAGGCTTGTTATGAAGATGGGGTTAAAAAATTATATTTTTTCCAACTTTGTCAAGACACCAAAAAGACACCACCATTCCATTTATATCTTCAAGATATTTCCTATGATATAAATTTTGTCACAGAAAAATAAACAATGTGAGAGAATAACACATAAAAAACACATATGCACAGAGATTTTCCCTTGGATCCCAAAACTGGGACTACCAGCTTGATTTTTCATTATGTTCCTTTCAATGTTACAATACATATTTATACATGCTGAAGCAT